>JABCMJ010012549.1:0-29300 GCA_014822125.1 Arbutus unedo | reverse complement strand
TGGTCAGATCAGGTCTCTGGAAAATTTGGTTGTTTTGCTTCAGAATCTGACTGGATGTCCTGACTGGATGTTCCAGTCAGGTTTGAACCTGACCGGATGACCTGACTGGATGTTCCAGTCAGGTTTGAACCTGACCTGTTCATCAGGTCAGGTCAGATTGTCTCTTTCTTTGATTCTTCTATCTTTTTTCGCATTTTCTTCGAGCTTCGCATCCCTCTCGGCCTCGGCACTTCTTCCAATCATGCTTCCATCCTTCCTCGGGTGTCGGGACTTCCTCCGAACTTTTGGATTTCACCATTTTGTCGGTTCAACACCTCTTTTAACATAGAAAATCTGAAATTGTCCGATAAAATTGATAATTAAATATCGCACGTATGCCAAATATGACATGTTGAACTGTTTATACGAGGTGTATTACGGTATCAATAGTGCGTGTTCTTGAAATAAGAACATTTATAGAGTAGAAATTCAACTGTTTGCCTGAAGCTTCGACTGAGGATGAATCACTGTGGTTCGGGAATCACGATGGTCTCGCCACGTACCCCATGTCCGTGCGGATCGGACAGACATGTTTGCATGCCTAATAACTTCTTTCCCCACATATCCTCTTGCAATTGCCCAAAACATGGGGAGTGCATCTCCACGTGGTCATGCCGAGCGCAGAGCTCTCAGGAGAATGGCCAGAGGTTGAGATTGGTAAAATCTCCTCTTGAGGATGAACGCTGATTGTGTGGGTGTTTGGCCGAGAAAGAGTGGTCGAGTCTCACTTGGGCCTTTCGCCCTATAAGTTGAGAATTAATAAAGTAGTTCCTCAGCCTAACCTGAGTCGGGCCGAAGATGATCGTGGGCTAAAAGGCCACTGCAGTACATTTTGGCCTTCCATAATAGCCCCTCAATTTCTCTGCCGAATACCAACTGGGTAGAGGGATTGACCATGAGAGGGCCGGGATCATCATTGATGTTGTTGAACGTCAAGAGGTGGCGTTCCATGCAAACCGTCACCTTCAGAGATGTTGCCACGGGTGTATCGCTTCGAACTCCATGTCCCACTATAAATATAGCATCTCTAGGAGAGAGAGCACCCTTTTCCCTATTCTCTCTCCAGAATTCTTAAAGCCTTCGACAGTCCTGTGTTTTTTGCTTCTTCGATTTCCAAATCTCTAGTTATTCTTGTCTTTCAGGTATGTTTTCATGCTAGCTTTTTCACGCGTTCTTTATCTCTAGTTTTTTGGCCATCTCCACGCATTTTTCATACGTATTTCGAGAGTTTTTTTGGGTTTCCTTTGAGTTGGTTGTTTGGCACTATCACATCAGCCCCAAGAACTGGCCGAAGGCAACGTCTTTTGGCCGAGTGCTACTGCAATGAGTACCAAGCATCGTGCCCCTAGTATCTTTGTTTAACACCTGTGCACTTTTGAATAGGATGTTCGAGACTGAAGTGGATTCAGCCCAAATGTTGTCTTCTGACTCCAAGGAACCCAAGGCAAGTGGCTTCGAGGGGGTATCGGACATTGAGGTAGTTCCAGACGCCAAAGTGGTCTACCTAGGTAGGAATCGGTATACCCGATTCTTTGATGACCCCGTGATCTTGGCAGACTTTCGCCAGACGTATGGTATTCCCGACAATGTCTTTATAGATTTAATTCTAGTTAATGATAGTCATGTTGCCGAGATGGTAGATTATCATGCCCCTAATGGCCATCATTGAAGGAGGAGTCCAGTTTCCCCTCCATCCATCGGCAGGTGCTGAATTCCCTGCAGTTGACCACTACCCAAGTCAAGATAAATTTTTATCGGATGGTCATGGGGATTAACGAGTTGAAGGATCAAACTCAACTTCGAGATCAAGTACATGTTCGGCCTCTATTTTGTTAGTCAAAATAAGGTGGCAAAGAGGAAGTTTCTCAGCTATCAAGCTGAGCAGAGAAAATTAATTCGAAGTCTACTGGACTATGATAAATATGCGAATGACTTCATCATTGTGAGAGATGAGTTTGAATTCGCCCTTGGCGAGTACCGATTCCATCCGACCCTTAGGGTCATTAGGTATGCTGGTAAGGACAGTCTGTGCATTTTGCTTTTCTTTCATAACATTTGATGTTTGATGTTTAGCTCATAACTTGCTCTTTTTGATGGGAAGAAGGTCATGGACCACTTGAAGAATAGAGCGTCAAGGGGCCAAATAGACTGAGCACCTGCCATACCCAGGAGGCAAAGGAAGTGTACTGTACTTTTGGGGTATGTCGATTCCTACAGGTCAAAGCTCAAGTCTCAAGGAGAGTCCATCAACAACTTGAGTGTTGTTCGATAGAGAGATTCCAACAACACCAATCTCCCTACTAGTTACCAAGCCCCAGAATTACTCGATCCAAAAGATCAATCGCATGTGAGCTTGCCGCTTGGCATTATAAGAGAGATGAGGGACGAATCTACGCTTGAGACAGTGATCCCTATATCTTCAGGTATTGACACCGTAGATTTTTCTTTCGATTAAAGTCCCTTGGTCAGTGTCAGTGACCCAGAATTAAGAGCAATTTTTGCAAAAATCAACTAGATGCTGAGGAAGGCTCATGACGAAGTGACACTCAAGATGACGACATGCATAACGTTGGTGCAATCGAGTGTGAGCCAGACCGACTCTCAAAGGAAGAGGAAAGGCATGCAAGCGGGAGACACGACTGCCAAGAGGCCTAAAGGAATGAAAGGGGACGTGCAACCGGTAGCCATGGGCGGAAAATCGAGCATCCCTCCTCCCCCTTCTCTATGAAAAGTGATTCCAGCCACCATTGGTGCAAGCCCCTCAGGGATGGAAGCATTGTCTCCCCAAAAGTTTGAGCTGCAATGCCTCCTTGCTGGCTAACTATTAAATGTTGAAGATTCGGTTGACACGAATTGTCATACTACATTGGCTCTGGCCGAGGGCATGCTTCTCTTGAAAGATACTGAGAACCTACCAAAGGATCTCGATGGGTCCTTTCTAGAAATGGCCAAGCACGTGGTGAAGGTACGGCTGACTTCTCTTGTTCCTCGGACGTAGTTGTATTTCCTTCTTATTTTGAATGTTTTTCATTTTTGATGTAGGCAAGCCAACACTTAGTTCCTATGAAGGCTAGTCTCTTGCAGAGTGCCAACCAGATTCGGTGCTTCAGGGCCATGCACAACAAAGAGGTTGGAGAGAAGAACAAGATGAGGGAGGAGAGGAACGTTGCTCGGGTTGCCACCACTATTGCCGAGGAGAAGGCGAAGGCCGTTTCCCTTGCCCTTGAGGGCAAGGAAAAAGAGATGGCTAACAAGGTGGATGTAGCGGATTCCAAAGGCTATGACGATGGCTATGCCGAGGCTCGGGGAAAGTACATGAAGCAAATGCACAAGATCAATGAGGAGTTGGCCGAGCTTCTCCAAAAGACCTTCAAAGATTGCTGGCTCTGAGCAATGAAGACGGCCCAGGCACTAGAGGAATCTACTCTGTACGAGAAGATCCCTTCACTCAATGTGCCGGCTACTTCCGCTGGTCCCTTAAATGTCCCTCCTACCGATCTGATAACTCATGCTGAAGACTCAGCTCTTCTAGATGTGGCCGGCATTGCTGAGGACCAGACCTTGCTCATCGATGGAGTTTTTGATCCACCAGCTCATGCGTGAGCTAGGGTTATGTAATTTTCTTTGATTCTGCCAAACTATGGTCGGTTGGAACCAATGCCTTTTTGTTTTATTTTATGCATGTTTGAAACTATCATCGGTTGGTGCCGATTGCTTCTAGACGTTTCTTTTCTCTTTTTTGAATGTTGGATGAAGCAATCATCGGCTGGTGCTGTTTTATTGTTACTGAAATGATCATTGGCTTGTGCCGACCTCTTTAACATGTCATATTTTTCTAATGTTTCATGTTGTTTTGCTAGATTGTTGAACATGTGAGGAAAATATCAATTTTTCCAAGTAATTAGGTAGCCCTCTACCCTATTCACTGGCGAGCCTAGGCTACTAGGTAGGTAGTGACTATGAGGGTGCGGCTCATCAGGTAGCTAGAGAGATGGTCAGCAATTCCACCGACGCATAAATGCCTTCGTGAAGGCCAAAGAATATCACTTGGATATGAATAAGAGTAGGATGGTGAGAAGGCGACTTGAAAGGCTGAGAGAATGGTGAGACACCGAGTGTGGGTTAGGAAGTCGTGTTCATGCAACCGACCAAACCCGATGGTCAGCAATACCACCTAACCATGATGTTGTTGATATGAACTAAGTATAGGCCTTGGATAAATTCATAAGAATCCCAAGTGTAGGGCACCAGCAATTTCGTTGGGTTTAGGTATATGGTATTGCCACCGTGTGTGAGTAAGGATAATAGGAATAGTCATGGATGAAAATAAAAAATATCATTAACTTGAATAAATAAGATATTGAAAAACCAAAAGGCTTTTAGCTGTACAAATTAGTGATAAATAGTTTCTAAGGTTCTGGGCATTCCATGGTCAAGGGATAGGTGTTCCATCCAGGTCTTCTAATTTGTAAAAGTCGATGCCGGCAATCTTCGTCACTCGGTAGGGGCCTTTCCAATTAGGGCCGAGCTTATTTGTCCTTTGTGCACCGACCACCTTACGAAGAACTAGGTCATCAGGCTTGAATGGTTGGGATCGAACCTTCTTATTATATCCATTGGGTAGCTCCTACTGGTAGGCAGTGATTCAAATTTTGGTCGAGTTTCACCACTCTTTGCCCAAGTCTAAAGCAGTGGAGATTAATTGGTTGTTTGCATTTGGCTGGAAGTTCTCTGTTTGCATAAGTGGCGGGCCAAACTCTAAAGGGATGATTGCCTACATATCGAAGGCCAATGAAAAAGGAGTTCGGCTAGTGGAGCGACGGGGCATTGTTCAGTAGGCCTATAAGATGCTGTAGAGTTCTTCGGCCCATCTACTTTTTCTTGCTAAGAGCCATTTCTTTATACCTCCGAGCATGATTTTGTTTGAGGCTTTGGCTTGCTCGTTGAATCCCCCTAGTGCCACTGGGAATTTATCAAAAATATCCAACCGCCATTGTGCAAATGGCCAAGGGTTGGAGAGGGGTTTAGCTTCGTGGTGGGTTGGTGTAGTAGTGGTGAGACCCTCTGACACTGATCGCATACCTTAACCAGTTGATCGGTATCCTTCTTTATGTTCGGTCACCAATACCCTTGAGTGAGAGCTTAGTGAATGAGTGAGCGTCCCCCGGAGTGATAGCCACAGCTGTCAGAGTGCAATTCTTTGAGTACGACACCTATCTGATCCGGGTGCACCATAGGAGATAAGGTCCGAAATAGGCCCTTTGGTAGAGTGTAGGACCAGAGCCTAACCAGAATTGGGTTGCCTTGTGAATGATTTTGTGTGCTTCCTTGCGATCCTCAGGCAGGATCTCATCTTTGAGGTAAGGCACAATTAGATCCATCCAGCTGGATCTAAGAGTAATACAGAGAATGGAGTACTTGGCTACATGATCGTTGATACTTGGCTATGGCAGGATATCGACCGAAACTGTCCTCTACCCTCTTATATTTATGGCCAAAGCTAGTTCTACTAAGGCGTCAGCATGAGCATTGTGTTCCCGTGCTACTTGGTCCAGGCTGAAATGCTTAAACTTGGGGGGTCAATTTCATTACCTCCACGACATAGTGGGACATCTGATCACCCGAGCTTTGTAATCCCCTAACAGTTGATTAACCACCAATTGAGAATCATTGTATGTTCCAATTCTTCACCATCGAGGCTGTTAATTGAAGGTTGGCAAGAAGAGCTTCTTACTTAGCCTTATTGTTGAAGTTTGTGAAGTCAATTCTAAGGGCCTATTCATGGAGAATGCCCTCAGGGGAGATGAGCATTATGCTAGCTCCTACCCCATGGTTATTTGAGGTGTTGTCTACGTAGAGCCTCCAAAAGTTTTTGTGTAGGAGCTTCTAGTGTATGTTATCAATAGGATTGATGCTCGGCTTCTAAGGCTGGTCACTGGTGCATGGTGTGATTTTTACAATGAAATAGGAAAGAATTTGACCTTTGATTGATGTCCTCGGCTGGTACTAGACATCAAAGTTGGCCAACTCCACTGCCCACTTTGAGATCCTATTGGAGAGGTCAGTTTTGCGGAATAATGTTGTAAGAGGATGCTTAGTTAGCATTGTGTTGGGGCGAGCTTGGAAGGATGGCGCTAGTTTTCTGGAGGCTGAGATCAGTGCCAAGGCTAGCTTCTCTAAAGGAAAGTACCTGGTTTAGGCATTAACCAGTGTTTTGCTGGTATAGTAAAAGTGGAGGTGGTTCGTGCCCTCCTGGTGCACCAGAACCGAACTGACCGCGTGTTGAGACACGACTAGGTAGATGAACAAAGGTTCTTTTTCCTTCGGTGTGGTGAGGAGCAGTGCCAAAGACAAGTAATGCTTGAGATCAAGGAGCGCTTGGTCACACTCCGGAGTCCAATTGAAACTTCTTGAGAAGCTCAAAAAAGGTCGGCACTTATCAAAAGATCAGCTGATAAACCTATTTAGTGCACCTGCCGTACCGGTTAGTTTCTGAACCCCCTTGATTGTGTATGGGGCTTTGAAGTCGTTGATGGCGATGATCTGGTTGGGGTCAGCTTTGATACCCCTTTTGGTCATAAGGTAGCGCAAGAATTTTCTCGAGCCTACCCCGAAGGCACACTTCTCAGTGTTGAGTTAGAGCTTGTGCTTCTTTAAGATATTGAAAACCTCCTAAAGATGAGCCAGGTGGTCAGCTTCGTGCCGACTCTTGATGACCATGTCGTCAATGTAGGCTTCCATTGTGTCACCAATTTGTTTACCGAACATCTTGGTGATCATTCTTTAATAAGTAGCCCCGACATTTTTAAGGCCGACGGGCATTACTCGGTAAGAAAATAGTCCTCAGGGGCTGATGAAAGCTATCTTCTCTCTTTCAGGCTCATGCATGGCGATCTGGTGATAGCTTCGGTAGGCATCCATAAAACGTAGACAAGCATGCCCAGCCGTTGAGTCCACTAGTTGGTCGATCCCCAATAAGGGGAAACAATCTTTGGGACAGGCGTCGTTGAGGCTTGTTACACAGACGCGCCATTTTTCGTTCTTCTTCTTAACAACTAATGTGTTAGCAAGCCAGGTTGGATACTTGACCTCCTGTATAGCCCTGGCTTCGAACAAATGGTTGACTTCTTCTATGACGGTGTTAGTGTCAACCACTACCAAACATCAGGGCTTCTGAATGACCGCCCAGTGGGAGGGGTCGACGTGGAGTTTGTGGCAAATGAAGAAGGGGTCTACCCCTGACATTTCGTATGGCATCCAGGCGAACACCTCTTTGTTTCGCCGGAGGAAAGCTGTCATCTCTTCTTTCTCGGTAGGTGATAAGCCAGACCCCAACAAGAAGGTCCTGTGGATGTTTGAATCATTGATTGACATGGAGACTAGGTCTTCTGCTAATTTCTCTGCAGCCGCGGTACCGACGTCTTCAAGAACTGGGGGGTTTGGTACTTCCACCCAATGGACCTGCTCTAGGTTCATTTTACTCTTGACTATTGCAACATAACATTTCTTGGCAGCCAACTGATTGCCTAGTATCTCTTCCTGTTCACGGCTCCCCATGTAATGGAGGACCTGATGGTAAGTGGAGGCTACGACTCCCAATCGGTGTTGGCAAACTCTATTGACAATGGCATTATATGGACTTGGCACATCCACGACATTGAACTCTACTTCAACAGTCCAGGACCTAGTATGGATAGGAAGTCTAATCTTGCCAAGAGGCCAAACGGGAGCTGAGTTGAACCCTACCAATGGGAGTCCGGTTGGCTCGAGGTCAGTTTCTCTTGAATGGAGCGCTTTAAATAGCAAGTAATACATGACCTAGGCGGATCTACCATGGTCCACCAGGATTGGCACACCAAAGAGTTGTCAAGGGTGAGTGAAATGACCAGAGCATCATTGTGTGGTAATTAGAGATGCTCTAGGTCTTAGTCAGAAAAAAATAGACCGCTTTTGGTTAGGCCATCCAAATGTAGACGTTTGGCGCCCAAGCTTACAATCATGGCCTGCTTACCAGAGGCAGCCCATTTATCTTAGTCCGGAGGCTTTCTTCGGTAGCTGGATCCACCATCGCATGGATTACGTTAATCACTTGGACCTTGACACTGTTCTCCTTTTCAAGCTCTGGCCGGGGTCCGACCTTCACCTTGTCTTTGTCTATGTATTCCTCAAGGAGACCTTCAGAAGTCAGCCTCTGTAACGCCCCATGTAAACCACTAACCTAATAACTTGTTGGAGCCCAACCACGTGGCCCACAATGCTTAAGCCCGAGTTGTTAGCAGTTGTTTACATGATTCTTTATATACCCTGCGCCCTCGCAAGGGTTGAACACTAGAGTCACCATGGCCTAACCCCCGGGTCTGTTCCCTAGTGACCAAACAAAGTCCCGACCCCACACTTGACTGTGTACACAGGTCGCTCTAATACCATCTGTACCACCCCATGTATAATACTGGCCCAACAATTTATTGGAGCCTAACCACGTGGCCGAAAATGCTTAAGTCTGAGTTATTAGTAGTAGTTTATATGGTTTCTTATATACCCAGGATCACCCATGTAGACTTTCGATGTGGGACATGACATCACAGCCTCTCAAGGAAATCTCTCCAAGCTCGACTCCTTGTCGTCAGGTGCCCTTTCTCTATATGATAAGAACAACGGTATGGGAAATCATTCGGAGAATGGTTCATGTTGGATCTTCTTGAGGATATCATAGGTTAGCAGCTTGAAAATAGTCATTACGGCAGTGAATTTGTGAGGTTGAGGGCCCTTTTTCTGGCCAGAAGTCACAATGTTGAAACTTTGGCATCCCCCAGTGGTACTTGTATTTATATTCCCATCACCTTGACTGGGATCGTTTTGTTTGGCTTGACATTGTTCACTGCAAGCTTCCTCCAGTTGGCAGTGATTGTCGATCCGACTCATTAGATTGTCCATATTGGTAGGACTGGACAACTTAAGATCCTCAAACAACCAGCTTTGGTGGTCCAAGCCAAGCTTGAATGGGGTTACAATGATTGCTAGGCCGCAGCCTTGTATTTTATTGAAGAGCTCCCAGTATCGAACTGCTTACTACTAGAGGGATTCGTTGGCCAATTTTCTCAGAGCGAGGAGAGAGTCGACTCCCTTCTTCTGTCTGCTGTTGGTGACGAACTGTGCGAGAAAGGCAAGAGAAAGGTCTAAAAAGGGGATGGACCGTTTTCGTTCTCGGTAGTTTGTCGAACTGAAGGAGGCTGAGCTCCCCAAAACACGAAGGGAGGAGTTTGCACATGAGTGCATCATCGGTATCGTAGAGAAACATCTTCTATCTGAAGTGTACTAGGTGGAGGTAAGTATTCGTCTTTGGGTCATATTTGGTGAATTTCGGTGGGTTAAAGCCGTGCGAAGGCTAGACTCTGTCAATTTCTCTGGTAAAAGGGGAAGACATGAGCTAATTGTGTATGATGTCGCACTGGGACCTGGTCTAACAAATGTCTTCCTCTGCCAGACCTCTATGTTTAGCGATGAGTTGATGCCTAAGATCTTCATCTCTATGATACCGAGGGCAGCATTCCCAGTGATATTGATGTTGATGGGAACAACCCCGATGTCCACCGTATCTTCTATCCATCTGGGTCTTGTGAGTGGGTGTGACGCCCAAAGCCATGGTTAGTTGAGAGAACGAATGGGTGCTACTAATAGATTGTGCACCCAATTGTTTGTGGACTGAGACACATTGGGCTCAGTGCTCGTCACCTGTTCGTTGCTCGAGATGGGCAAAGCGCACTCTATCTCAGCCCCTAGTCCCATCGACATGACGTCCAGTCTTGCCATTATCTCCCAATCGTTGTAGGGCCAGGTGCATTCGGTGTTCCCTCCTCTCAGAAGAGCGAGTTCGGTTGCACCTGTGGTGCATGGCTTGAGATGCTTCTCTGTTTTGAAGGTGCTTGACGGTCACCTTCAACTATGTGACCTCCTCACTGATCAACTGGAGAAGCTGATCATTCTCAACTAATCGAACTTCTAAGCATTCATCGTACGCTTGGTTGTTCAACTTGACAAGGACCTCTACAGGTGGAGCCGAAGGAGGAGGAAGTGGAATTGCGGGGTTTGTTGACCTGGCAGCCACAACTGCTTTCCTACCCCGGTTGGGTTTGATCTGATCATTCTTCTGAGTTGTGGTTTTCTCTATGGAATTAAAAGGGTTCCAAAAAGATAAGGATGAGGATTGATGTGAGAAGTTGAGTGGACTCTCCCACTGTGGTCACCAAAATGTGGAGTTTGGAATCTGAGTTAGACTTCTCGATTGTACTTTGTGAACCCTTTAGCTATGCCTGCAAAACGCTCAACACTAAGTTAGTGCCGATCAGGGTTAGGTCTCTGGCGGACACTCCCGAGTCTCACTTGGGCCTTTTGGCCTATAAGCTAAGAATTAATAAAGTAGTTCCCAGGCCTAGTCCAAGTCGGGCCCAGCATAGATGGGCCAAGGATGATCGTGGGCCGAAAGCCCACAGCTACGTATTCTGGCCTACCACACTTGCATACAATTTTTTGGTCACAAGTGTATATCTTTATATGTATGTTACATTATGTATATATGTGTATGTATGTACACATACATATGTGTGTGCGCGCACACACATTATACATGATATAATTATGTATTATCATGTATTTTTTATATGTAATGCCCCAATTTTTTATAACATTAATTTAAAAAGAAAATACGGGAATCAAAACATTTTTCATTTCATAAAAAAGGAAGTACACCGTTTGCCATTTTAGAATGAGAAATATGAAACTAAAGTTCTTCAAAAGATATTTTAAGAAACAAAAGAGACTAGGTCAAGATTTGAGAGCTCCAAACATACTCTATGTAATCTACTATTGGACATGATGTTATCTGATAACATCAAATTCGTTTGTGTTTATCAAATTCGTGTGTTAAGTGCAAGAGTATCTTTTGAAACTAGTGTCAAAAAGACTTCCGCCCATAATTACTACCACAAGGACTAATTATAATATAAGTCACTAATTTGGACTGTTGGTTGAGAATCCCTATTTTAATTTGTAAGGCATACAAAACAAATAAATAGGTCTTGTGTGAATTTGTTGTTGGAAGTAATGAACGAGAATTGTGTCATGATGAGTATTAGAAAAGTCAAATTTGATAAATAAAATAACGTGTGTGCTCGCCATCATCAAACACCTAGCCGGGGTGGGGTTGAGACTCAAGTTTGTGGGCCTACGACTTGTGGTCCGAGGTCATAGAAATTGGTGTGCTATCGAAGTCATTAAACTTTTTTAATTCATGTCTCGTTATTTAATCAAATGACTATCTCATCATTTAATGTTAATACCAAATGACATCAACGAAACAAATACTTTTCATGATAAATTTAATTGAAAGATTTTTTTTTTGGTACTTTGAATGCAACACATGTATTTATTAGATTGGTGTATCTTAAAATCATTTCACAAATTTATATTGTCAAACTTCTTCTGTCACTATTTGGGTGTTTGTTTAAGTTCACAAAGTGACTTAACAAGTTTTGATACTTTACGTTCTTGGCCTTAGACAACAAATTCCATTTTTGTTTGTTGCGTAGAGATCTCTTCATATGACTCACCATTAAGGAACATAGTCTTGAAGTCCATTTGGTGAATATCAAATGTATACGTAGAAGCAAAAGAAATTAAAACTCCAGTTGTTGATATTCTAGCAACCAGAGCACATGTATCAAAGTAATTGATATTCTTCTTTTTGGGTAAACTTTAGTCAACAAATCTGGCATTGGACTTTCAATAATTCCATCGATTTTAATTCTCTTCTTCAAAATTCACTTACTATCAATTGGTTTCGAACTAGGGGTAAATCAGCCAGATCCAAAGTATTGTTCTTCAAAATGGAATTCATCTCATCTTGTATAGTCCCTTATAGAAGGCAACATCTTGTGACTTCATGGCTGCCTAAAAAATCAATGAATCTGTTTTCAAATTTAGTGGAAACACACGATAACAAGTAATTTCTCTATTTCCTTCAACTAGATGAAAAAATCAAGACCAAACATTTTCTCCTTCGAGATCGTTTGCTCTTTCTGGGTTCAATTTGTTCCATAGGTTTATTATCCTCATCTGACACCGGCATAGGCCCATATTCCTCTCTAGACATCAAGCGTAATGACTTTGACTCTTCATTTGAAGCCAAGTCTCTAGTGGACTATAGAACCTTTGAATCTTGTCAAACCTATTTTCATTAAACACTGCATATCAAGATTCAATGATCGTGTTCACTAACACATCATTGTAAGGCTCACCAATGAGAAACCATGCATACCTTATTATGTAAATGATATACAAGGATTGCAAAGTCGATTCTTTTTTCACCTACTTTTTTTGCTTTCAGGTTTAGACAATTTAAAAACCACCTTGCATTTAGTCTTTAAATAATTTAAGTTTAGTTTCTTCTTCGAGCAGAGCTTACATAGAGTAATATAAGACTATTTGAGAGGTACTTGTGGTAGGCCGAATTTGTAGTATAATGGGCCCTCGGCCCATGAACATGCTCGATACATCTGTGCTGGTCTTGAACTGGGTCAGGCCCAAGGGTGGATCTATTGCTATTGGGATGAGAGGTTCGACAAGGCCACCTAGTGTGCTTCGGTTAGTGCCAAGCACACGACATGCCAATTTTAGCCAAACCTCTGCTCAGTTGGCATTAGTCATCAGGTTTAAGATCTCTCGAGTTATCACCTCCGATCATGTCGCCAAGGGGTCTATGCTCGGCATGGGCACGTGGAGGCGTGCCTACCACATTGTGGGCAATTACCTAGGTAGGCATGGGGGAGAAGCAATTACAGAAGATGCGGACAAGTCCGTTAGATCCACATGGATGTGGGGGACCTAGTGGAAGCATAGTGATTTGCAATCCACAACTCGATATTTACAGTCGATTTCCTTGGTAGTCTATTCGGGTTTTTTTATAAATACTCCAAGGGCACTCACTCTCAGGCATTTGCACTCCTTCACTCTAACCTTTCAAGTTGCTTTCTCTCTCTACAAAAGCTAACTTAAACATTGAAATGCCCATCGCATACACAACCCTAGTTGGTAGCAAGTTGAAGGTGTTTGAGATATTTTATGAGAAGCCTTACGATGGCATTCAAGACTCCATAATTTGGCGACCATAGTAGGAGTCCCTCACCTTCTCACCTTTGTAATTACTATAGTTTTTTTCCATCCTTCGAAGACATGACAAAAATAGTAAACCAGAAAGATGATCACACAGATGCCAGCCAAATTGGGAAAATAGTGGCAAGTGTTGGCTTGGTTGGGCCAGCAGCCCTGCTGATGGTCCTGCGTACAAACACACTAGTCGAGCTTCACACTTGGTGTTACTTTGAGTACCTAAAGTCTTGGCAAGCAAAGAAAGACCAACTCCTCCATTTGGTGAGGGAGGGGATAGCACAGTTGAAGTTGGTAATCTAGCCGCTTCAAAATGGAGAAACCTCCTGCACTGGAGGACAACAAAGATGTCATTGGACGCCCTCTCCAAAAACAATAGGCACGGTTAAAAGAATAGAAGCACCCAACTTTAGAGTGGCTCGGGAACCACAACGAGGTCGATCGTCATGAAGGATTAAGGGGCAGGCAGCGTGACTGCTCCCCACCTCCCTATCAGAGCTTAGGTGACGAGTGCCTGGTTTAACGAGTCTTGGTACATGAGAGGTTGGGAGCCCTCTCAATCAATAGCGACAACTCAATATCTCCTTTGAGCACACCTTTCGGAGCAACACCAACATATGAGAGGCATGTGGATACAAGAGACATAGGGAGAAGGGATCGTTCCCTTCGACATTACATCCGTAGGGTACGCTCTCCTCAGCTAGGCAGAAGAGATGACCTTAGCCATCGAATTGACCACAAGTGTAGAGGGCGGCTGAGCACGAGGTTCAGCCGACAAGGTATCACTGTGACATCATCCACGATCAGTTGATCTCTCCCTCGTTCACCAGGGAGATTGATGTCGTCCGTCCACCTCAAGGGTTCAGTCCACCAAACTTTTCCAAGTATGATCCAAAGGCCCTACACCCACATGGTGCACTTTAGGCAGATGATGTCGTCTAAAATACTAACGACATGCTGAAGTGCAAGCTCTTTCCATCCAGCCTGGGGGAGTTCGACTTACTTTGGTTTGACAAACTACTAAAAGGTCGATACTGTCCTTCAAGGAGCTCTCTTTGGCATTTCTTGCTCGATTTGTGATGAGGAACATGCAGAAGAATGAGGTTGACTCTTTAGTTAGCCTTAAAAAGTCAGCTAGTGAAACCCTTTTCTGGTACGCAACTCAATACTAGGAGATCTTTAATGAAATCCAGAGGTGTCCATCCCCATCACTTCATTCAAACTGTGCTTGGATCACTAAAGCTGAATCTTCAAGGATCTCAAGCTATCCAACCCAGTTGACATGCATGGTTGGATGAGCCAGATCGACAAGCACTACCAACTAGAAGAAGGCCACAGGGAGCACAGACAAGCAGATCATAGCCTTCTTTGGCAAGGGGAAGGGAACAAGAATGGCAACGATAGAAGGAGAGGTGTCAATATGTTGACATCCTACCGGAAGATGGGGCCTTAGTCCCATGTGTATGTCATTGTGAAGTCTTTACCTTGCCTATATATGCATTGCTTAGGAAGATCAAGCATGAGTCATTCTTCAGCGATTAGAAAAAGTCGAAGGATTCTCCCTATTTATGCTCTTATCACAGGGAGAAGGGGCATCTTACAACACAATGTCGAGCTTTCAAGGATTTTCTTGAGAAGCTAGTGGCCGATGGTCACGTGAAGCAGTACATAGATGATGAGAAGACAAGAGCTGAACCTTCTTAAGAGCAAGAAAAAGATGGGAACACAAAGGTCCGCATCATAGATGTGATCCATGACATGGTGGACACAACTACTGAAAAAAGCCTTTGGGAAAAAAATCAAAAGAGCGGCCTTGGCCAAACAAATCATCTCAATAGGCTCGGGCTCTAAATGCCCACCTATGGATATACATATCAAAGGTCTCATCACATTTTCTAACAGTTACTTAGGGCACCTTTAGATGCTTCTCAACGACATTCTAGTCGTCTCTCTATCCCTTATCAACTCGTTTGTTCGAAGGATTTTGGTAGACTAGGGCCACTCTGCAGAGGCTATGTACTACCTACTATTCAAGGCACTCTACCTTATGGAATTAGACTTGAAGCCGACCAAGGTTTTGTTGGTGGGGTTCAACTAAGCCCCAATCTAGCCATTTGGCAAAACCAAGCTTCCCATCCACACTGGGTCTAAGAGGGTTGAAGTGGAGTTTCTAGTGCTAGGCATGCCAAGTCCCTACAACGCCATTGTTGGTCAAGTGTGGTTACACAATTGGGTGTCGTGGCATCAACCTACCACCAGGTCCTATGGTATATGGGGATATATAGCCAAGGAGTGTTGGGGGATCAGCTAGTGACCAAAAACTGCTATGTGGCAGTCGTCCTGAAGAGCAAAGTAACAGAGCATGTGCATTGGGTGGAAGTACCGAATGCCCCAATACTAGAAGACGTCGGCACAGAGGCTATGAAAAAGTAATTGAGGACCTAGTCGTTGTGTTGACTGATGATTCAAACCCGAACATGACCTGTCTGCTAGGGCCCAGTCTGATAGAGACCAAATGGGAAGTAATGGCGGCATTTCTTTAGAGAAATTTGGAGGTGTCTGCTTGGACGTATTATGAAACGCTAGGGGTCAACCCTTCCTTCATCAACCATCATCTCAATGTCAACCCCTCCCAATGACTACTGATTCAGAAGCCCTGCCGCTCGAGGGTCTCTCATACCAATGCCGTGATAGAAGGAGTCATCTGACTGTTGAAGGCTCGGTCTGCACATGAAGTGCAATGCCCGACATGGCTTGCCAGCAGAATCGTTGTAAGGAAGAAGAACGACAAGTACTGTGTCTGAGTTGACTACACAAACCTCAACGACGCTTACCCTCATCTATCGAGGCTTGAGCAACTGGTGAACTCCACTGCCAGACATGCCCAACTAAGCTTCATGGATGCCTACTGAGGGTACCACTAGAGACCAATGCATAGGCCGGACTATCACACCTTAAACTTCTAGGGTATGAATTAAGCAATGGAACAACATAAATAGAACTCAACATAACATATTTCCAATTAACTATTAAAGTATTAAAATCCACTACTCAACAACTGTAATAATCAGATATGAAACCTCTACTAAACTGAAGATGAAATAGCAAAAACTAGCCCACGATCCCCAAATAAATAAAACATGTCCGAAACATCTAAAACATAAATTTACTATCTCCAAAGTAAATCCTAACTAGCATGCTGTGTCATCTTCCAACTCGAGGCCTAAATCCTCGGGTCCATATCATCACCTGTAAATTGTTAGTAAAAAAAAAATCATAAGCCAAATATTGGGTAGGAAGTCATATTCAAACATCAATATATTGAAAAAAGTATGCTCGCATAAATAATATAATATGCATAAGCGACAACATAAATAACCAACAAAATATCCATAATCCTATCATGCTCAACATGTGACTCGTGCATAATTTTGACGGTCTTGAACCGCTGGTTGCCCACATTGGAGACCCTATCATAGAGTTTATAGACTGCCTCAGTTGTCGAGCCACCTCTTTACCTGGTAGTTTCACGGTCTTCCATCGGAGGAATCACAAAGACCCCAAGTAAAGTTCACGGGCTGCTCCGACCATCAGCCCATCTCCTACCCGATATCCGACATCC
Organism: Arbutus unedo; assembly: GCA_014822125.1. NCBI lineage: Eukaryota > Viridiplantae > Streptophyta > Magnoliopsida > Ericales > Ericaceae > Arbutus > Arbutus unedo. The sequence goes on along the minus strand of JABCMJ010012549.1, from coordinate 12,478 downwards.
ATGCATGTTCATATGTGCCAATGATAACCGATACCAAATTTAAATTGTAACCTTATATGGACCGGAAGGCAAGAAATAGGCCGAAAAATAAAAAGTAAACTTTATATTTTTCAACAGGTCGCTCAAGTGGCTAGGAGCTCACTCAAGCAGCCAAAACTTGTCTACTATCCAAAACAAACTACCAAAACTTTAAGGAGGTCGCTCGAGCCACCTATAGCTCGCTCGAGTGGCCTAGTTTAATTTCAAGATTCTGTTTTGTCGAACAAATCTCGTTTTTGACCATTGTTTCTGCAACCTAACTATCCAATGCACTAAAAAATACCACAGAACATGCATGACTTGATCACATCCCAAAAATAATATACATACCATCAAATACAACACGATATGCGCAATATCAATGTATATCAACATGATATCCTACCATATTCAATAATAATGGAGAAAACACTGAGATGATCGGTAGACCCTCAAACTCTCCGCATACTCGGTTGTTCTCAGGCTCTGTGCAAAGCTCTCGACACCCTCTACGACTCCATAGTTGATGACCTCGCGCGAATCTTCTATTTACTTGCCCATTCTTCTTCCTCAATGAAAACTACCGTTTAGAAAGTTCTAGAAAAATCTGTCTATTTTTAATAAAAAACTGATTTTAGGATTTTCTAATCATTTTATAGTTAATGTTAGGTTAATTACATTAACCCTCTCGAACTATAAAAATCCTCACATCGAGCCCAAAACTCGAACTAATTACACACGAACCACAATTAGACATAAACCAAATCGCAAAGTTCTAACATAAACCAAAATAATAAAAATAAATTATCGAATCTCAGGTCCTCACAACTTTTTCCCCTTAGAAAATTCCATCATTGAAATTGTTGCCTCAATGGTGGAACAAATCTAGATACTTGGAACAAAGTTCGAACTCTCATTCCCACTTAGCTTCCTCAATATCGTGAAGATGCCACAACATCTTATCCAACAAGGTAGTTTTTTTGCGCAAAACCTACTCTCAGGAGACTAAAATCCTCACTGAGTTCTCCTCATAAGATATATCATCCTCAACTTTCAACTTAGCCCAATCGAACGCGTGTGATGCATTGGGTTTATACTTACGCAATAGAAAACTCTACTTCCCACTGAGGAGGTAAACCCACAATAACTTTTGGAAAGACATTTAGAAAGTCATGAACCACTCTAGGCAACTCCCCTCGATTTTGATCTCCCTCATCATCCCATGTCGCTATGAACAATTGACCAACAATTTCTCTATCCCACAACCCATGAATTTTTTATTGAACATCTCCTCTATCTCCCAAAAATTGAAAATTGTCACTCTCTAGAATATTAATAGTCACCCTATTCCGATAACAATAAATCGTGGCTCTAAAGAAGGTCAACCAGTCCATACCCAGAATAATGTCAAAACTACTCATGTCTAACAGAATGAGATCAAAGGATAAATTGTGATCGACAACCTACATCTCACAAGACTGGCACACGTGCCTCAAAATCACATCGTCACCAACTGACATCTCAATAGATAGAACAGACTCTAACATACTGACTTCTAGACCCATGGTGGTAGCAAGATTAGAAGAAATAAATGAGTGCAAAGCACCTGTGTCAAACAAAACACTAGACACTAGCCCAGGTACGAGATAAAAGTAATGTACCTCGAACAACTAAGGCTCCTCATGTTGCTATCTTTGGCACTATAATAGTATAAGCATGACCCTTATTCACCTGTCCTTGCTATACTGACTGAACTGACGGGACTGGTTGGGCTGCCTCTGCTTGCTAAGCTAGTGTAAAACTCTATTGAACTGATCCCGATGGTGTAGGATGACTTTGCACTAAACTCCCTGTACCACCACCTCCCTTAATCAAAGGAAAATTCCGCTGCATATGCCCCTCCTTATTACATTTATAGAAAACAATTGGACCCCTAGTAACACTCGCAGTCTAAGATGACTGGGCGCCCCATTGACGGTCTTCCCTCATGTGACCTGGCTGGCCACACCCATAACAAATCACCTCTCGATGAGGACCACTTCCCATGGACACCGCTAATGGAGCGAATACAACTTGCCTCCTATAACCCTAAAACTTAGAACTGGCCTTCTTTTGTCACTTCTTATTTGGCCACTTTGATTCAAAAGTTGCATCTTTCACTATACTTCTATCATTTGCTACCAAATCTACCTTAACAATCATTGTCTTCTCCACAAGAACCCCATACACCAGGATTTCCAGTTGTATCACCTTCTCTCTAATTGTCTGCTCAAGACCCTCTCAAACTTTTTGTATTTCAAATCCTCATCCCCTGCCGTTTCAGTCGGAAAATGAGACAAGAAAGTGAACTTGTTCTGGTACTTTACCACCATCATATTGTCCTATTTGAGATCATAGAATTCCTATCGAAGCGAGTCCTTCCTAACCATCGAAAAGTAGCGATCAAGGAAGAGACCCTTAAAAGCCTCCCATGTCAACTCCCTTATATCATACATAGTTTTAATCATCTTCCAACATTGATTAGCCTCCCCAGTGAACTGATAAGTAGCCAAAGAAATTCTCATCTCATCTTCCACAACCTATAGCGTATCCATTGTCTTCTCTACCTGTTCGATCCAATCATCAGCCACAAACGGGTCAACCCCATCGGTGAACTTGGGAGGATTCATGCGGCAGAACTCCTGCACGACTATCATTGCTCGGATTTCATTCCTGGGCTAATTTTTCTGAGCTAATTGTTGTATGGCCTCAACCATAGCTCTCACGACATCCTCTTCGATAGCAGGATCTGCAGGCAGCACCATTCCTACCCTAACCCTGAACTTTACAAGGTGACAACTTACTACTGAAAATGACAAAACTCATCAGCAACATAGGATAGTCAACATATATGCATGGTTAAGCATGATAACACAAATGTTGTCACACCCCAAACTTCAAGGGTATGAATGGAGCAATAATAACAAAATATAATCAATCTCAAACGACAATTAAAAAACTATGTGTTCTAAACCGTAAGTGCATCCTCCATCAATTCCACAAGACCTCAAGATCATTCAGAACAACTCCAACAATGCAAAATAAAATTGCTACGTCCCACAAATCATCAAATGCAAAGTAAACAGAAAATAACTAAAAATAGGTATTTGAAATCTAATTACTAAATCAATAACAAATAATCAACCACGGGCCCACAATGCCCAAAAAACTCAATATCTGAAAGATAGAAATAACTGAGATAAAGTAAATCCTAAATATTATGTTCCATCTATCTTCAAAAGTTGAGGCCTAAGTGCTCGGATTCACATCATTACTTGTAAATTGTTAGTTTACATAAAAAAAATAAGACGAAGCTCGAGTAGAAAATCATATTGAAACATTGACATATTAATTAAAGCATGCTTGCATCAACAATGCTATATGCATAAAGGACGAGATAAATAACCGACTAAATAACCACAATGCTATCATGCTCGACATGCCACTCATGCAAAATTTAGATGGCCTTGCACTATGGCTACTCACATCGTGGACCCTATCATAGAGTTCAGGGGTTGCTCTAACCTTCAGACCACCACTTTACCAGGTTGTTTCACTGTCTTTCATCGAAGGAATCACAAAGATTTCAAGTAGAGTTCATGGGCTACTCCGATTGTTAGGTCATTCTATACCTAGTAGTTTCACAGACTTTCACCGGAGGAATCGCAAGGACACCAAGTAGAGTTCACTTGTTGCTCTGATCATCAGGCCATCTCCTATCCAATATTCGACATCCATGCATGCTCATATGAATCAACAATAAATAATTCTAGACTTAAACAGTAACTCATATGGACTGGAAGGCAAGAAACAAGCCAAAAACTAAACATAAATATTTTATTTTTCGGTAGGCTCAAGTGGACAAAGCTATATAGTTAGGTTAAACCTTAAAAATGCTAAAACGTTATAATCTATAAATAGAGGTATTAGGTCCACTATCAATAGAAACTGCACACTACAATATTTCAAACCATAGGTGATAGGTTAAAAATGATGTTTAGATGATACCATCGTGTGAGTTCAAAGTTTGATACCTCATTTTGAAACACCAAACCACTTCATCAAATTCAATCAAAAAACTAATTTTGCTCGGGTAAAAATAAGACAAAAAATATACATTTTTTTGAAGTCCTATGTGCCTAGTTTTAAACAAAATAAACGGTGCATAATTAATTCTGATACTCGTACTAAAAATTATACTCATTTTTTCAAAGTGTGTCAGTGCAGTCTGCATAGTTGCAAATTTGATGCAACTCAATGGCGGATTTTTGTAGAAATTTGTACTTTGAATTAGGCTTTAAAATTTCAACCCAACACAGAAGACACATAAACCAATGCTTAGTAATAATTTTAGAAATTTTAGAATTTTAGAACAACCCTAATGAAATTTTCCAATATCATATAATCGCTGTGTTTTATTTTTTTCAAATTCTGCTCTTTGCAAATAAAATACCAACAACCCTCTTTTGGCCTTCGTTTTTGCAATTTATCTGTCTTAAAAATCTCAAAATTCATACAGAATATGCATGAATCGATCACACACTAAAAACAATACATATATCATCGAATTAAACATGATCTATGTAACATCTCAATATTAAACAACATGAAATCCTACCTCATTGAAGAAAAATACAAAAAATGTTTTAATGCTCAAAGGACCTTTAACTCCTCGTGTACTCGATTGATCTTGGGCTCCATGTGAAATTCTCAGCACCCTCTACAACTTCCTAGTTGGAATCATTGTGTGATTCCTCTGTCTATTAGCCCGTTCGTCTTCCTCAACCATAAATAGGATTTCTAAATTTTATAAAAAGCTGTCTAAGATTAATGAAATCTATTTTTAGGGTTTTCTAATCATTTTATACTCATAATTAGGTTGATTAAACTAAACCCCTTTAACTACAAAAAACTCCACTTCGAGCCAACACTCTAGATCATTGTAATCAGACCACAATTAAACAGTACACTTGAATCCACGAAGCTCTACAATAAACCAAGAACACAAAATAATAAATTTTGAATCTCAACTCCTTACATAAGCACATAAAACATGTAATGAGTAATGCCTTTAAGAATGTCAGACCAATATTCTAATTAAGTTTCCTAGACTTTCAATCAGAAGACACGGTGATCGGCGCCTCTTCTAATCGGATTTCACAAGTCGTTTCATGGAATGTCCGAAGACAAGTCATGACATTCAAGAGCATAACTCCACATACAAATGTAGACCTCTAAACCTCTAGGTATTCAATCCATGTTTTGATACCAAGTTGTCACACCCTAAACTTGGTATGAAATAAACAATGAAAAAACATAAATAAAGCTCAACATAAAGTTCCAAAATCCACTAGTTAACAACAGTAATAATCAGGCCCGAACATGAAGACGTTGGCACAACAGCTACCAAAAACGTACTTGAGGACCTGGTCGTTGTGCCCGATGATTCAAACCCGAACTTAACCTTTCTGTTGGGCCCCAATTTGATAGAAACCAAATGAGAAGTAATGGCAGTCTTTCTTCAAAGCAATTTGGAGGTGTTTGCTTGGACATATTACGAAATGTTGGGGGTCGACCCTTCCTTCATTAACCACCATCTCAATGTCAACCCATCACGACTACTAGTGATTTAGAAGCCCCATTGCTCGACGGTCACTCATATGAAAGCTTTAATAGAAGGAGTCATCCGACTATTGAAGGATCGGCTTGTACAGAAAGTGCAATGCCCAACATGGCTTGCCAATAGAATCGTTGTAAAGAAGAAGAATGACAAGTGGCGTGTTTGTGTTAACTGCACAAACCTCAATGATGCTTACCCAAAGGACTATTTTTCTTTATCAACTAGTGGACTTCATTGTCGGACATGCCCAACTAAGCTTCACAGATGCCTACTGAGGGTTCCATCAGATAGCAAAGCATAGGTCAAACTGTCACACTCCAAACTTCTAGGGTATGAAATATGCAATGGAACAACATAAATAAAACTCGACAAAATATATTTCCAATTAACTATTAAAGTTCCAAAATTCACTAGTCAATTGTAATAATCAAATATGAAACCTCTCCTAAATTGAAGATGAAATAACAAAAACTGACCTATAATGCCCAAATAAATAAAACATGTCCAAAACATCTAAAACATAAATTTACTATCTCCAAAGTAAATCCTAACTAATGTTGTGTCATCTTCCACCTGTAAATTGTTAGTTTATAGAAAAACATAAGTTAGACCATGGGTAGGAAGCCATATTGAAACATCGACATATTGAATAAAACCATGCTCGCATTAATAATAAATATGCATAAACGACAACATAAATAATAGACAAAATATCCATAACCCTACCATGCTCAACATGTGACTCGTAATGGGTTGCCCACATTGGGGGACCCTATCATAGATTTTATAGACTTCCTTGACCGTCAGGCCACCTCTTTACCCAATAGTTTCACAGTTTTCACTGGGGGAATCACAAAGAACCCAAAGTAGAGTTCACGGTCTGCTCCAACCGTCAAGCCATCTACTACCTGCTATTTGACATCTGTGCATGCTCATATATAGCATCAATAATCAATTCTAGACTTAAACAGTAACCCCACATGGACAGGAAGGTAAGAAATAAGCCAAAAATTAAAAAGTAAAATAGTTCGCTCGAGTGGCTAAGAGCTCACTTAAGCGGCCAAAACTTGTCTATTGTCCAAAATCGACTGCTAGGTCACTCGAGCGGCCTATGGCTCGCTCGAGTAGCATAGGTAGACTTTCAAATTCTGTTTTGTCGCACAAACCTCATTTTTTACCATCATTTCTGCAACCTAATTGTCCAATATGTTCGAAAACACCACAGAATATGTATAACTCAATCACACGCCAAAAAAAACATACATACCACTGAATCAAATACGATCTATGAAATATCTCAATGTAAATCAACATAAAATCAAACCTTATTCAATAAAAATGCAAAAACTACTAAGACGATCATTAGACCTTCGAACTTTCCAAGTGCTCCGCTGTTCTTGGGCTCTATGTGAAGATCTAGACACCCTTTATGAGTAGCTAGTTGATGACCTTGTGCGAATCCACTATTTACTAGCTCATTCTTCTTCCTCAATCAAAACTAGGATTTAGAGAGCTCTAGAAAATTTGTCTATTTTTAATAAAAAACTGATTTTAGGGTTTTCTAATCATTTTATAGTTAATTTTAGGTTAATTAAATAAACCTCCTCAAACTATAAAAACCTTCACATCGAGTCTGAAACTCCAACTAATAACGCACGAATCACAATTAGACATTAAATCTCAAATCACGAAGGAGCTTCAATTGGGGTCTGGAGTGCGACCGAGCACTCTAGGAGCTAAAGTAATATCTATCTTTGACGCCTTTGCTCACCACACTGAACCAAAAGGTACTCTACATCTCCTTGGCCATCTCTTAACAAGCAGTCAGCTCGGTCTTGTTCAGATAGGAGGACATAGACCATCTCCCTATATACTACACCAACAAGACTTTAGTCAGTTTCGAGACTTAATATCTCATCCTAGAGAAACTTGCACTTGGTTTGGCTTCAGCATCGAGGAAGCCAATGCCATACTTCTAGGCACATACTATAGTAGTGCTAAACAAGCACCCCCTAAAGGCACTTTTTTGAAAAGCTGCCTTGTCCAACGAGATTTCAAAGTGGGCCGTAGAGCTAGCCACTTTGATGTCTAGTACCAGCCGAGGATGGCAATTAAACGATAGGTCCTCATAGACTTTATGGTGGAGGTGGCCAGGCAAGAGCAAGTAATGGAAACTCCTACACTGAGAATTTTAGAAGCTTTACATGGATGGAGTCTCCAACAACCATCGTGCAGGCGCAAGGGTGGTACTCATCTCCCCAGGTGGGATACTACAAGAACATGCTCACAGATTGAACTTGGCAACCTCTAACAATAAGGGAGATCTCATACAAGGCTTTGTTGGTAGAACTCTGAATTGCTGAGGGTTTGGGTGCTAAAGATCTGGAGACCTACAGTGATTCCCAGTTGGTGGTCAACTAACTATCCAGAGTTGAAGACCAGGTTTGTTGCGTCACACTCAGTCGTAGTTGGATGGACCTAACCATGACCTACCGCAAGGATCATGTCTTACTGGAGGATCGAAGGGAGGCACATAAAATAGTCCACAAAGCAGCCCAATTCTGGCTGGGCCCCAATCTAAAACTCAACTGAAAGTCATTCTCCAAACCTTACTTCTTTTGCGTGCACCCAGAACAAACGAAATAGTCCTATAAGAGCTCCATATCAGCAACAATAGGTATCATTCAAGAGGATGGTCATTAGTACACCGAGTGCTCACGTAGGGGTACTAGTGGTCGAATATAAAGAAAGAGGCAGACATAGTGGTCAGGGAGTGTGACTGGTGTCAAAGGTTCTCACCTCCTCTCCACGAGCATGCAAAACAATTCAACCCATTCTGTAGCCCCTAGCCATTAGTCAATAGGGACTGGACATCATCGACAAGTTCTCAATGGCACCTAGAAGCTTCAAATTCTTAATCACGGTCATTAATTACTTCACCAAGTGGGTGGAGTCAAAGCCCCTTATCACCATAGAAGACCAGGATGTGAAGAGGTTTGTGTGGAGGAATATCATATCTAGGTTGGACATTGCTTATCCCTTCATCTCAGATGATGGGGCATAGTTTGTAGAGGATCTCTTCAGGAACATATATGCCGAGCACAATATTCATTTCTTCAACTCTACTCCTTCCTACCCATAGTTCAACGAGCAAGCCAAAGCATCAAACAAGACCATCCTTGGTGGAACCAAGAAGAGGCTCCTAGAAATCAAAGGAAGATGGACCTACGAACTATATAGTATCCTCTAGGCCTAGCGAATGACAACTCGATGGTCAACAGGCCGAGCTCCCTACTCACTGGCATTCGCATGGAGGCAGTCATAGCTTTGGAGTTTGGTCTCCCAACCATGAGGACCTAGGACTTTAGCCAAGATATTAATGACTAGTTGATTTCCATGGCACTAGACCTAGCAGAGGAGCACAAAAACTCACCCAAGATCCGGATAGCTACCTATCAGTAGGAGCTAGCCAAAGGTTACAACAAGAAAGTCTGTTCTCGACCTTTCAAGCCCAACGACCTTATCCTTCAAAAGGTGGTCGATAGTAAGAAGACTGACAATTTTTGTCCTAATTGGGAGGTCCCTAGAGTCATTAAGGTCGCCGAGATCAAATCATACTAACTAAAAGAATTGGATGGTACCCCAGTCCCATGGCCATGGAACACTCAGAATCTAATGAAATATTATCATTAGCATGTAAGGCCGAGGGCCACTAGTTGTACATTTCAAATTTTAACATTAAAGAACTTTGTTTTTCTTTCAATATTACTCTGATACATATTCGAACACAATGGTATTGTTGTACATTAGTCAAACCAATAGAATTGCTGGGCTTAGGTGTGTACGATCGAATTGCCGAACATTCAAGCCTAGATTACCTTGGAACAGTTCAAAGTGCTACTCCTTTGGCTCGATCGAGGAAACTACAGATCTGTTGGAATTGCTAAACATCAAGGACAGTCGGTGGTATTGCCATACCCTCATGGCCAAACTCATGGTTGTTTACCTAATTTTAAGAATTTCCCAAGTTCAAACATCGGACAAAATGCCGCACACTCATAGTCACCACCAATAAGGGACAGGTGCTCCTACACTTGAATTTTTTGTGCCTACATTCAAGTACTTAGAAATTGAAGACATTCAAGAAATTGAAGACATTCAAGAAATTGAAACAAGGTTCGATATCAACCGACCATTCACATTTGCAAATTTGAAACTAAACAAAAGTATAGTAGAGTTGATGCCAACTGATAATAGTTTGGTACTGAGGCAAGCAAAGTTCCAATGCCGAGCTCACTCATGAGCTAGTGGTGGATCAATCTCTCCCTCGGTAAGGTTCAGAATATTCTCCCCCTTAGTGGGGTCAGTCATTACAACATCCTTGACTTGAATTGGTGTCTTGAAGAGGAGGGGAGGCCTCTGTAGGTGGGGTAGTTGAGGGTCCAGGGGTATGAGCCGAAGTTTTGTAGCGAGAGATCACTTGGTGGAGGCTCTACTCGGTTGGCACTTGGGCTTCCCTCATGGCCCGAAGCTAATCAGCCTTGAAGGCATTCTCCTCGATCTCGGCCAATTGGGCATTGATGGCTTCAATTTGTTACAAGTACCTGCCCTCGGCATCAGCAATGCCGTTATCAAACCCCTTGGAGTTAGCCCCGTCTACCTTTTCTAGCATCTCTTCCTCCTTTGGCTTGAGTGCAAGGGTTAGCTCCTTCACCTTCTCTTTAGCGATGATAGTGGCTGCGCATGTCGCATCTCTCTCCGTCTTCATTTTTCCATGTCTTTTTTCTCCAATTCATGAAGGGCTTGCAAACTTCGGATTTGATTGGCATTCTTGATCAACCCTGTGTTTACCATAACCAGATACTAGCATGCCTACATGACAGTAAACATAAGTGTTCGAAATATTTAATATTTAATTTTGATGATTAAAATTAGCTTCATAATTTGCTCAAAGTTTTTAGTCACAAAAGAAATCATTTTGATTTTTCGTAATGAACTTAAAATGTTACGGCACACTCACATAGCAATTTCAAAAGAAGATCAAATTACATATTCATGGCACTCAAGCATAAACATTCTAAGTATTTTGGATGCATCATGAATTGTACGAAAAGATAGATTTTGTTTTGATCGACATGAAAAGGTAGTTATGTTGTATGTATTATTCATAAAATAGTCTAAAGTTTGTTGGAGAATTTTTCAGAACTTTTTCAGAGCTTTCTAGGATCTGACTGGTAGACAAACCAGTAGTCATGACAGCTAGCCGGTAGTCATCATCAACCAGCCAATAGGCTTGCAACTGGTGGTGTCCACAGGAAGGCCGGTCAAGGCAATTTTGGCCGCATAAGCTTTTTTAACCGGCAAAATGCATTAAATGCGTCCCCAACTACCACCAATAGCCAAAACGAGCAAAAGACTTATAACTTCCCTTGGTGCATTTATAAAGTTAGAACAACTATTTCAAAGAGATTGATCAAGCATTCAAAAGCATTTAAGCACTTTCAACTTTCACCTCTTGATTTCCGGTTTTATAAGCCTTCAACTTTCATATATACTCAAAGAGGAGCGATCACGCTATATTGAGTGAGCTTTAACCTTTCATATACAAAACCTGATTATCATTGTTTGAGTATTTGAGAGATAAACACTTGTGAGGATCTTAGAATCAATGTAGGGGTTACTTTGAAGATCAAGATTGTAAGTGGTTTGATAGCTCCTCCAAAAAGCTAGAAGTTGTAACGGCATCTAAACTAGTGGAACTCAAGAGGTCCTCTTGGAGAAGTGAAAAGGGATTTGAATCAATGAATTGCCAAATCACTATAAGTTTTTTTTTTGTATCTCTTATCTCTTTTACTTATTGCACTCTAAGTATTTGATAAAATTCAAAGCGTAGTTTTTAATCAATAATTTTTACCGAGCAACGCAATTCACCCCCTCCCTTTTTGTTGCCTTTGAAATAACAATTGGTACCCAGAGTCTAAACTTTTGTAAAGACATAACAATCTAGGAGTGATTCATAGCAACCCCATCCTACATTCTGAGGGTTTGTCCTCCCTTTTTTGATAGCTCAAACTACTCCTATTGGAAAGAAAGGATGATAATTTTTGTTACTTTCGTGGACTATGATTTATGGAAAATCATCAATAATGGACCTACGATACCTATGATAGATGTAGGTAGAGTTCTTGTAGAAAAATCAAATGATGATTGGACTGATAGTAAAAAAATAAAAATAGAGAAAAATACCAAGGCAATCAATCTCATATATTGTGCACTCAACGTCACCGAATACAATCGAATATCCATATGTGATACGGATAAAGAAATTTGGAATAAATTACAAGTCACACATGAAGGCACTAATCAAGTTAAGGAGTCTAAGATAGACTTAATTGCGCATAATTATCAGCTTTTCAAAATGTCTCTAGATGAGATTATTTCTCAACTGTTTACTCATTTTACTAAAATTATTAATAGCTTGAAATCTCTAGGTAAAGTGTATAGCAATCTGAAAATGATGAGGAATATCCTTTGATCTTTGCCTAAAGGATGGGAGAAAAAGTCACAGTCATCCTAGAATCAATGGACTTCAAAATATACTCAATAAATGAGCTCATAAGATCTGTTATGACGAAAGATATCTATTAGAAGATGATAGCACTACAAGAAAGGACATTGCTTTCAAGACCTCCACTACAACAAAATGAAAAAAGGTTGTTGAATCAAGTGAAGGTAGTGGCGATGATGATATGGCTCTCGTCACAAAAGACTTCAAGAAATATTTCAAGGAGGGGTAGAAGG
>JABCMJ010012539.1:0-10559 GCA_014822125.1 Arbutus unedo | reverse complement strand
TTTAATATACTTTTCTTTTACAAATCTTTAATTTAATTAATAAATGTGGGTTCTTACAAGGTCCATATGCACAATCATTAAATAAGTTGACCACCTGTTTCCTAAATTCATTAGATAAACGACCAGAGAATTTATCGTTCCAATTATTCTTCAGGTGCAACAAATAATAACCATGATATCCATTCTGAAAAACCTCTGGCACATACTTCACAAGACTAGAATGTCGATCCGATATTATTGTAATTGCACGATTTGACAAAATATTTTTCAACTTTGACAAAAATCATAACCAATTCTCATCATTCTCTGAATCAACCACACCAAAAGCTAATGGAAATAATCCTACATCACCACAAAAATAAATAAATAAGCAACATAACATTATCATGTGCAATAGTAAAACATCTTGACATAGTCATAATGCAATCATACAGATAACCTTATCTTTTTTGATATTGTACTGTAAATACCATGCAACAAAATATATAAAGTTATCTGTTGTAACTTGTCTATATTTCTACAGAACATACAAACAAATAATCTTATATGGTATAATTTGTGTCTGTATTTCTGCAGAACATACAAACAGATTAAGTTATCTATTTTAATTTGTGTCTGAATTTCTCCATTATATATAGATAGATAACATTATCTGTTTTGATATTGTAAACTTTACATACTGTAAAGACCATGCGACAAAACAAATATAGTTTATAATTTGTGTCTGTATTTCTGTAAAACATACAAACAGATAAGGTTATCTGTATAAATTTGTGTCTAAATTTTCTCATTATATATAGACAGATAACCTTATTTGTTCTGATATTATAAAATATATAATGTAAAGACCACGCAACAAAAATAGATAAAGTTATCTGTTGTAATTTACATATGTATTTCTGCAGAACATACAAACAGATAAACTTATCTATTCTCATACTTTCAACTAGAAATACTGTACAAACCATGCAACATAACATTGTTTGATACTGGATACTAGACAATGCACCAACCTTGATTACCATCCTTTCTTGTTGCTGAGAATACATCCTTTATATCTCCCTTTTAAGAAAGTATCATCAAGAAACAACAAGGGACGTCATAACTTAAAACCTTTCATACATGCATCAAAAGCCAAAAACAACCTCCTAAATCGATGAGTCACATCATCATATTCAACATCCATTACACTACTAGGATTGTGTTCCTTTGCAGCAGTAGCATACTATCGGAGTTGGTCAAACGACAATGCATAATCACCGAATAATTCAGTATTAGCCTTCTAAACACCCAACCAAGCATGATGATAATTGATTTTACTGTCATACCGATTCTCAAATAGTTTCATAACATCTATGGGTGAATACGAAGGCTTTCTATGAACTTCTTCAACAATCTCTCGTGCAACCAATTTTGAACTCATACGAGGATTTTTAGAACTACGAAATGTACCGCCACAATTGTGCTCATTGTTAAATTCTTTAATACGAAAGAATCCATTTGATTTTTCCAAAGTTGCATGAATAAACCACTTGCAACTTCTTGATTTTTTTTAGAACACTTTGCAGTAACTTTTATTTTGTCATTCCTTATATAATTGAACATAAAGCTAACTTCAATCGCATACTTCGATAGACCATCTCTAAACTCGTCTACACCCCCTCTAAATTCTTGACCAACATTTCTAAGCGAGTTTACCCAATTTGCTGATAAACGAACTATCTCTTGATAATAGCAAAACTTATCATGAGGATCATGATCTAATTTACGAATCCTACTAGATTCAGCGACTTCACCACTACTACTCCTAGAAATACTGAGATCACCAATATCTTCTAACGGTCTCTCGCGATAACAGCCTCGACCTCGACCTCAAGGTCCACCTATTCTCACCCCACGTCTTGGAGGCATAATGCTACAATGATAAAGACAACACTATCAAAATCAAACAACCATTGTCCTCACAAGGCCAATTATCCAACAGAAATTCTTAACAAAGGTCAACAAGTTCACATGAGTCTATTTATGTGATATGCAATGCCGATGCATGTCAAGCACACACAATTCATGTATAAATACAATGATTTTGAACCCAAGGAGGCTAGAAGCCTCCCCACGATCTCAAGATTTTCTAACCTATACTCTGATACCAAGTTGTCACGCTATCAATTTTTAACACATTTAATTATTGTAAAATCCTAGTAGTTCTCACCAAATACCCAAAAATAGGTCTTCAATCATAAGTCAAGGTATTCCAAGTTCTAGCAGTTTACAAAAGTCAATTTCAAAATATTACATTAGAATTAGGACATTCAAATCAACTAGAGTTATATTACTTCTTTCTTTCAAAAAGATAGGTTGAAAAATGTCAAATAACTCCACGGATGTGACTCATAAAATGCCAGGAAAAAATTCAAGCACTCCATGCCAACTTCAAGCTAAACGTCGAGAACTGAACCTGAAAAACAAGTAAGGGTTGAGCTGACTAGCCCAGTAAAGAAATTCTATGCAAATCTTACGTGAACATGGAGTGTCATGACATACAAGATAAACAACAATACATAACTTTGGTGAAAGCATTACAAGACACGTTATATGTATGAATTTCTACCAATTCAATCTCGTATCAAAACCAACACTACTTAGGCCCCGTTCTACAAAATTCTTCACATCAACCTCAAATGCGTTTTCAAACACTTGCGCTTATCGTTATCACATGCCTAGTATTCCCATTGAATCCTAGTCCCCATTCCCTAGCAATCTCATCTGGAAGTCTAGTTCACGATATTCCCAGTATTTCTATCGAAAAGTCTAGTTCATAACATTCCTAGCCTTCCCATCGAGGAGTCTAGTTCACAATATTCCTAGCATTCCCATTAGGAAGTCTAGTTCAAACATTTTCTAGCATCCCATTGGGGAGTCTAGTTCACAATATTCAAGCACAACATAACCATGGGGCACACTCATTCGTTCAATATCTCTACCAAGACTTAGAGTCAAATGGATATGATGTACCAATCCGACTAAATAAGTCATACCACACTATTCCAAGTGAATAACGTGGGATCAAGCAATCCAAGGTGATATACATTCAACTAAGAACACCCAACACGTACCTAAACATAATCAAACCCATAACACAAAGGGTAAATGTACAATATACCAATAACAAACTAAAGAAAAATCTAATTTGGGGTGTAGGGATTGTGTACAAAAATTTTTGGTTCGTCACTTTAAAAACCTGCGTGACC
Organism: Arbutus unedo; assembly: GCA_014822125.1. Taxonomy (NCBI): domain Eukaryota; kingdom Viridiplantae; phylum Streptophyta; class Magnoliopsida; order Ericales; family Ericaceae; genus Arbutus; species Arbutus unedo. Next base: position 7,308 of record JABCMJ010012539.1, on the reverse strand, counting down.
AGTCACGGAAAATAGGCCATAGAGCCTGACCAGTCACCGGAGTGCTACTAACCAAAAATTGAAAAAAACTCACACCCACATGACCAGTCACCAGAAAGGCACGCGTCTGCGTGATTAGTCACGCCAGCCCACTGACCAAAATTGCATTTTCTCTCTTTCTTTACTTTTCTTTTTATTTATTTACCCTTTCCCTCTTCATCAAAAATCATCATTCATCTCGTCCAACCCATATCGATACCCATTTTATTGACTGTAAAATATTTTTAAACATTAAAATAGGGCGGGTCCTTACACATGAACACCAAGAATAAAAAACTGATTATTCTTGATCAAACTCATAATCACATTACCAATGCCACTATGCCATCAAAATTATAATTAACCTCAAAGGGTTAAACTGCTAGAATTTGAAGTGATAGAAAAAGAAAGTTTCGCTTCGGTGTAACGTGACCCATCACGACTATCATGCACATGTGATCGCAATTGTTGATGAAAAAAAAATACTTGAAAAGGCTAGATTAATAACTACACATGAAATAAAGGTTATTTGAAAATAATTTATTTATTTATTTTAAATTTCAGGTTATTAAACCTATCCCCCTTAAAAAATTTCATCCTCGAAATTTACACAGTATGGTCTGAGGAAAAGCTTGGGGTGATTGATTCTCATCACGTGTTGCCTTTTCCAAGTTGACTCCTCCAGTTTTCTAAAGTTCGAGATTAGGGAATGAAACACTTCTTTGGGTATTTATCTTGAAATTGCGTTGGCCAAACGCGTTTCAAGTTAAACATTTGAATCTAATTTTTCGATAAAAGTGCAAAGTATATAAATGGCTCGAGAGGACAAAATCATAATAGAATACCCAAATGAGGTAACGGAATAATGAGATTCCAACAAAAAATCAATTCAGAAGGGGTTGGAACAAAATTATTACCAAGATTACACATCTCAAAAGAAGAGAAGTGCCACAAGAGTTGAGTATTATCATACGTGAGCACTTCAAAAATTACCCTCACGTTGGGCTTTCGAATTTCAAAGTTCTTGGAGGACAAAAAGGCATTCCAATTGTGATTTCATGAACAAGTGTGTGAATAGATGAAAAGATTTTTTACATGATAGAGCAAACTTTTAAAATCACAAAATATGATTTTATCAACTGGAAGAGATTTTAGATAAATTAATGTCTAATATGCATTGCTTAAGAATGAGAAACATCACAAGATTGGAGTGTTTGAGAATAGGAGACTCCAATTAACTCAAAATTAGGTTAGATTCGCATGCAGGAGATTTGAAAGAGTAGTGAGCTATTTTGAGGTAGTATCGATTAAATTTAATATAGGTTATAGGAATATACCAACACTCTGCTCACATAGGTTGATGATTTTAAAATGATAATAAATCAACATTGATTGAAGACTAGCTTGGAGAATTCAAAGTGATTAGTTAATATTCAGTTAACAAAATTGTAGAATTGAAAAGATAAACACAAATTGCAGAATTTGAAATGATAGAAAGGTTAAGAGGGGAATAACTATTGTTGCTAGTTGAACGAACACAAACTACACAAAGTTGGTAACGGTAATCTAATCTATCCCCCTTAATTGAAACAACCTCCCTCCTAGTAACTTCACGTTTTCGGTAATGACATTATCGGTGCTTTCGAGTTCTGCGTTCCGAGTTCGCATCGTTGACATGCTGCTTGTTGATGACTTTCTTTTGCTACTGTTAACACCATTTTTGCTGAAGTATGTACAGAATTTCGTATCAAGGGGTTTCTATTTTTTTTTTGAAATAGATGCATATGATCACATAATAGTTACCATTATCTCCGCACAATTATGAGGCCTGAAGCCTACAATCTTGTGAAATGAGCACATATGTGTACACATTGTGTTCTCTACCTACACGTGATTATCTTACCGTCGTGAAAACTCTTATCTGAGCTCTCTCTCTACTCAAATAATCTCGAAAACTCCCCACTCATCCTTGATGGTTCATCTCATGGAGTTTTGGCGCTGTCGGTGGTAGATTGCCAATATCAATGACCACCAGCCCTTCTCCTTCCGTTCCTCTTTCGGATCACCATTTTCCAACTTCTCATCTTCTGAGTCCATGATAACTTTGTCGGGGTTGGAGAAGTATACTGACTCCGTATAGATGTTGATGAGAATATATATAGTAGACTTACGTATATCGTATGTTAACAACCAAAGCATGTCTAACTAAATGGATAAACTCTTAGATTGTGATCTACCTATTCTATCAAAGGTTGCAGAGGTGAACCTATACTTTGATACCACTTGTAATGTCCTGATTTCTCAGAACATTAAATAAATTTTTTTATCTAATTGTTTAATTAATTAAAACATAAATCAAGAAAATGTCTTTTATTATTATTGGAAAAAAACAAAAATATCGTAAGTCAGAGTTTTAAAGTGTGAAAGTTTAAATAACAAAAATACCCCTCAAGATTTACACTTTGTTTGAAAATAAAATAACAGAGCATCTAGTATGAAACACAAGAGGCAAAGAAGTTGTTCCAATAAGTAAGGAAACTCAATAGGAACAAATATCTGAAAACCAACCCAAAGGATATGTTTGTGCTTAACAAGATATATATGAACAATGTAAATAATAATAGAATAAACTATAGATTGAAATAGGTAAGACAAACACATTGGTACATTATGAATTTGTTCTTTCTAAGTTTCTAGGAATTCCACCAAGGAACTTCATTTCCTACCCAACTGTCTAACACAGGGCACTTAGCTGATATTGACTAGTTCTTACCTATCAAGGGCCTTTAGTCTGAGGTTATGTACTTGACTTGAATACTGATCTGGCAAGAAAGGAATATTCTACCTTCACTCAGGTCAATAACTACCTCAGTCTAGTTAGATCCGATCGAATGTGGCATCACCGGGTTAGGTACCAATGTACTTTAGCCGCTTCCCCTTAATCAGCTCAAGGACGCCTTAGACACCGGCTGTCAATCCCTTGGGGTCCAGAACTGCCCTCGCAGACGTTCCCAAAGTCACTCTTAACTATCTCCAACAACGTCTAGTTGAAGTCCTTTCAACATATCCATAAAATCAACACGGGACGATGCCCCAAAAATAACATTGTCACAACGGGCCTTCGAAGTCAGTTTTACTCTTTTCCATTAATGTTCACTTACTTGTTTCTGCACAGTTTTACTACTTATACTGCATACTCGACACCCTCTGCTTCCTTATCCAAGTGTGATTTGAACTGGTGTCTCTAACATTCAATCTATGTTTTTTCCAAAGTACAATAAACATCAATTATCAAAAATTGGGCAGCACAACGGCTATAATTAGAGCATAATCGCACTTTTCAGAAGCTCAACCACATCCAGCAACAATAGCCCATTGGTATAACAACACTAATTAACATCATAACGACATAAATGCATTGACAGAAATCCGTAGACATCATATATAACAGTGGAAAAATGTATGCTTATACAAGTGTAAGTGAGGGTTAGTTCCATTTAGGCAGTATAGCAATTTTGTTAGAAACAAGCCTGACAGGTCGACCGCCCGATCAACCACTCTTTCTCTAAATTAGACGCTTACCTGGTTGTAATTAGGCTACCAAATTCTAATTATAGTCTAAAATATTAATTAAGATTATAGGGGTATTTCCATTTATAAATATACCTTGGCATTTTTTTAGACACGCCTAATAATAATGTTGTATTTCATCTTGTCAAAATAAGTTCATAAATAATTTTCGAGTTAAGAATAGATGTCTACCATATGTTACATGTTAGACAAAATGATAGGAACGATGCGTAATATAAATTTCAAGCTATTGAGATTTTTCTTTAAAAATTTGATAGCATAACGGTAATCCTTGTATTTCATTTAGTCAATAGTACATTTGTGGGATTTTTTTTAAGAACAGAATTTGAACCGAAATGATAAAACCGAACGATTTAATATGACACACACATGCACTGTGGCAGCCATTGGGCCATGGAAACAACCAAGTGTTAATCTTATGGATGACTCAATAGTTTAAATTAGACACAGATCAAAAGAATTTTGATGATTCACCTAGGTAGGAAAACTATAAATGGAAGAACATAAAGAAGTCAAATGAACGCACAGTAAGTGATTTTTGTCTCTCTCGGCATATATCTCCTATAGGCATCTCTCCTTTTAGGAATGTAAAATCTACATATTCTATAATCATACATATTCGTGCATATATATATATATATATATATATATTATAACCATCATGCATACAAACACCATCTATCACAGTTGGGGTTTTGTGTTTTTGGGGAAAAGAAATACATACCGGTTATGGGTTTTGATTTTGCAGAATTACAGCACACAATTCACGCGATTAATCTAGAAATTACCTTACGGTACTCAACAAATTGGCTATATAAAATTTACTTATTTTTTTTTGTTTTACTTAAAGGAAAGAAAATAATAATAATAATAATAATAATAATCCCCTCCAACTGCAACCAATTAGTTTATGAGGTTCCTGTTTCAAAATCAGTAATCAAACAGACCCAAACCATGCGATTTGAATTGAAATTGCAGCGATTAAAAATAGGAACACATCTCTTAAGGGTCGGAGGTAATCATCCCTACCCCAGTTGTTGGAAAAAATGAAGAATGGGAACTAATCTGACAGAATATTGGCTCGGCCGTAGCACCTCAAGAACATGAAGAAAACGAAAAATGTGAACTAATATGACAGAATATCGGCTCGGCGGTAGCACCTCAAGAACAACAAAAAGTCCTACAATCTCCCTAATGTTTTGATCTAATCCGAAGTGGTGAAGGAAATACTAAAAATTTGGAAAGCTTTTATAAACTAAAATTGATCAATTTCTCTTAATTCAAGAGCCATGAACACCAAGAATAAAAAACTGATTCTTCTTAATGAAACCCATAAATTCCATTACCAATACCCACTACAGGAAAATAGGGATCCCCTAACAGTTTTTACTGTAACGGTGTAAACAACCGTCGGCATAGATGGTAAATAGCAGCGGTTTAAAAGGGTTACTACGTAGAGGTCTTTAGTAATGGCTTTTTAGAATCCATTACTACATTCTTTGTTTTTAACTACGCCCATAACAAACCATCGCTAAAAGCCCACAAAATTTCCACGGCCTTCTCCAAAAAAACCCTTATTTTCCCATGGACTTTCCCCTTCTCAAAACAATAAGCGATATCGCCTCTCCTTCTCCTTCTACTGCTGCGATCGACTCTTTTCTTGCTTGATGATGCTGCTGCTACGATCGACTTCCATCTCCTCTACCACGCCACTCCAGGTACTATATGAGCCAAACTTTTCATGAAAGCAGAGTGGGAATCGAAGGTAATCCACTAGCTGCAAACCACACTTCTTGCTCTCGTTCGATCGATTGATAGATTGATCGATCAATTAAATCACGCATTAGTCAATCACAACTATTGATTAAGGTCCATACCATATGAACTCTCTATTCAGTTTCATTTCCTCCGTTATTGTAAATTTTCCTCTCTGTCGCCTAGCTACTCAAACTTCTCCTTTTGCCGATCTCAATACCTGAATTCGAATCTCTGGAATTTCTACCGCAGTAGTAGGCCATGACAAAGGATGCAATTATTAGCAACACAACTGAATTCGCGATCACAATTGCGACCACAGCGCCAGGATTAAGGCCTCTTCGATTTCGTTTCTTATTTCCATCGATTAAGGTTGAAGTGAGCTAGGGTGTGACGGTACAATCTTTGTCGATTAAGATTGAAGAAGGCCTTTGTCCACTAATGCTTGAAGACACAGTACTTATGCTTGCTGCCCTTGGTTTCAACCGAAAGACACACATGTTTTTATAAGCTGGTGCACATATTTATGGAGGAAAGTCACGGTCGGCTATCTTGGCCAACTTGTATCCTAATTTAATTACTAAAGAGACCTTGCTTTCCTCATCTAAAATTCAACCGTTCATGAATTATCATCTCAGGTAATTTTGAGTTGCTATCTTCTTGTGTATTTGTGAAGCTACTGCTAGTAGAATTTAGTTTTCTGGTATTTCTGTGTTGGCCTTTTCATCAGTCACTCATTAGTTACTTGTTTCCAGCTCTCTGTACCTTTAAATTTAACTTGGTATTTAGGATTTTGCTTTAGGGGAATCCAATCATGAGAACAAAGGGCATACTGTTGACTTATCAAGTAGCAAAATTTTTTAAAAGTTTGCATATTTTTGCATTCCCAGGCTCCTGCAACATTGATCCCTGGGGTGTTTTGGTGTGTGAGTTTTTGTCTGTTTCGAACAGTGCTAGTTTGCGTTTGACCCTCAGAGATGTTGGAAAGTCGTATACAGAGCATTTCTCGCTATGTATTGGTGCCAATTGTATTTTTGGTTGCAATATATGGTTGAGAGCAGACATAGCTTGGTGAAAAATCAGATATACATCCTGTGAGATGAACTCTTAAACCCTGTGTTTTGCCTCTTTCGAACAATGCTAGGTCTGGAAACAAAGCTCTGATAAAATGTTAGATTACCAATTTTCCATGAGCTTAAGTTTTTAAATTATACTGACTATATAGTATAATAACCTTTTTGCAGGGGTTATATGTCATGTTTGGTAATCTTTCTAATTGCAGGTTTTGAGTATAGTCCCTTGGTTTGGTTTGTAGGTTCTCTTGAGAGTTTTTGTGCTATACTCGTCTTCTTGATGGATACTAGAAGAAGAAGAAGCAGCAGCAAGAGCTGGCATCGTTAAGGATGGGGCTGGCAAGTGGTGTACAATTCTTAAAGATCCAGAATTTAGTGGTGTGTTGTACTTACGTTCAAACGTAAATCTTAAGGTAGATCTTATAATCTTAAAACTTTGATTTATTTAAGGTTTATGATCTTCACTCGAATTAATTTTTTAGCGAGCCTACGTGATTGCTGTGTAGACAAGTCTTTTGCTATACATTTAACTTTCTACACGTTGTATGTCGTGTACCAATATATCCTTGATGTGGATCAGGACAAATGGAGAAACATGAGTGTAATGGCAAATGGATGGGGCTCTAGAGAGAAGGGTAGGGCATCCCTTAAAAGGAGGCAACTGTCTCTAAACAGGATGAGAATTCCATGGCTCTTAGTAAGGTAGTTCAAAGTGATCAAGAAATTGTTGATGCAAAGCCTCTTGTAGTCCGTAGTGGTTCTCCTGAGATTGGTGTTTCAAAGAGATCAATCATAAGGTTAGACTTTTTAGTGTTTAAGGCAGCATTCTGAACCTGGAATTATGTTGCAGCATGAGGGATTTGGATTATAA
>JABCMJ010012536.1:0-11174 GCA_014822125.1 Arbutus unedo | reverse complement strand
AAATCAGTTAAAACTCCTAATATAAGAAGTATTAACAAATTAAATCCTCATTAATTTATTTAATAAATTCGGATCCTATATTTTAAAAGTACTAACATGTTAGGTCCTTTAATGGACTAAACTACCCCTAATTAACTTTCACTTTCTAACTCCGTTCTTTTTGGATTCTCTTTCCCTTTCGATTATTGTCTCTCGCGTTTTTGGAGTAGCCTTCGGACCAACTCCACCACCGCCATCGCACAACTGCCGTATACAAACTCCGGCGAACACACCTTGAAGATGAATCAACTAGTACTACTTCCTCATCTGCATTATTACCATTCGTATGCCAACGACACCCAATATGCTTTCCTTTCTTGTTAGCTTTCTCTCTCTTCACTTTCTGGCATATTGCTTGAATTTTAACATCCACTGCACCCTTCAAAGCATTCAATCTTTTAGAATCTCCAAGCCCTGACTCTATCGCATCGCAAAGATTCGAGAAGTTCAAACGTGCGTATTCGCCACGAAGCTTATACGCTGTCCGATTGTAGGTATAGGTTGCGGCCTCCGCCGTGTCGTTAGCCGCTGCTTATATACTCTTGCAGTCAATTGTTCACACCCATTGTTCGCTGCCGTTTATATCTTCTCTCACTGTACAAAATAGAACAGATAAGGTTATCTGTTTCATTTCTACTGATTTTCTGTATCTTTTACATAGGATAAGACCAGATAATGTTATCTGCTCATCCCATGTGAAAATATTGTTTGTGTCATTATATGTTATTTCAGTATCTAATAAAGTTATATTGATAATGTAAACATTTGATGTTGTGGAATTGTAGATTACTATTGTATAAGTGTGATGGAATAATTTCTATTATTGTGCAAGAATGGCACGATTTCCCTTGTTGTTAAGGTAACTAATAATACTAGTTTTGAGGATGTTTTACAGATAATTTGTAAAAAATAAAAAAATTTATTGGCACATAGATTTCAGCTATTCTATTCTTTACCGGATCATGCAAATTGTATTCTTGACAATGAATAAAATTTGGATGATATGGTTGCTTTGATTGCTTTATATGGCATTAATCATTTGGATGTACGTGTGTCGGATGATATTTCACCTTGTGATGTTGGTGATCTTAGTATTTCTAGGAGTGGTAGTGGTGAAATCGCTGAATCTAGTAGGATTCGTGAATTAGGGTATGATCCTCTTGATAAGTTTTGTTATCATCAAAAGACAGTTCGTTTATCAGCAAATTGGGTGAATTTGCTTAGAAATGTTGGCCAAGAATTTTGAGGGGGTGTAGACGTGTTTAGAGATGCTTTATCGAAGTATGCGATTGAAGTTGGCTTTATGTTCAATTATATAAGGAATGACAAATTAAGAGTTACTGCAGAGTGTTCTAAAAAAGAATCAACAAGTTGCAAGTGGTTTATTCATGCAACTTTAGAAAAATCAAATGGATTCTTTTGTATTAAAGAATTTAACAATGAGCACAGTTGTGGCGGTACATTTCGTAGTTCTAAAAATTCTCGTATGAGTTCAAAATTGGTTGCACGAGAGATTGTTGAAGAAGTTCGTAGAAAGTCTTCGTATTCACCCATATATGTTATGAAACTATTTGACAATCAGTATGACAGTAAAATCAATTATCATCATGCTTGGTTGGGTGTTCAGAAGGCTAGGACTGAATTATTTGGTGATTATGCATTGTCGTTTGACCAACTCCGATGGTATGCTACTGCTGCAAAGGAACACAATCCTCGTAGTGTAGTGGATGTTGAATATGATGATGTTACTCATCGATTTAGGAGGTTGTTTCTGACTTTTGATGCATGTATTAAAGGTTTTAAGTTCTGCCGTCCCTTGTTGTTTCTTGATGGTACTTTTTTGAAAGGGAGATATAAAGGATGTATTCTAGTAGCAACAGGAAATGATGGTAATTAAGGTTAGTGTATTGTCTAGTATCCAATATCAAACAATATTATGTTGCATGATGTGTATAGTATTTCTAGTTGAAAGTATGAAAATAGATAAGTTTATCTGTTTGTATGTTCTGCAGAAATATATACACAAATTATAACAGATAACTTTCTATATTTTTGTTGCATGGTCTTTACAGTATATATTTTACAATATCAGAACAGATAAGGTTATCTGTTTATATGTAATGGAGAAATTTAGACACAAATTGATATAGATAATCTTGTCTGTTTGTATGTTCTGCAGAAATACAGACACAAATTATAAACTATATTTGTTTTGTTGCATGGTCTTTATAGTATGTATAGTTTACAATATCAAAACAGATAAAATTATCTATCTATATATAACAGAGAAATTCAGACACAAATTAAAACAGATAACTTTATCTGTTTGTATGTTCTGTAGAAATACAAACACAAATTAGGTTATCTGTTTGTATGTTCTGTAGGAATACAGACAAATTACAATAGATAACTTTATCTGTTTTGTTGCATGGTATTTACAGTACAATATCAAAACAGATAAGGTTATCTGTATGATTGCGCTATGACTATGTCAAGATGTTTTACTATTGCACATGATAATGTTATGTTGCTTATTTATTTATTTTTGTGGTGATGTAGGATTATTTCCATTGACTTTTGGTGTGGTTGATTCAGAGAATGATGAGAATTGATTGTGATTTTTTGTCAAAGTTGAAAAATATTTTGTCAAATCATGCAATTACAATAATATCGGATCGACATTCTAGTCTTGTGAAGTATGTGCCAGAGGTTTTTCAGAATGGATATCATGGTTATTGTTTGTTGCACCTAGAGAATAATTTGAGGGATAAATTTTCTGGTCATTGATCTAATGGATTTAGGGATCAAGTGGTCAACTTATTTAATGACCGTGCATATGCAGCTTTTGTTTTTTATTTTGAGACTGTTGTTGCGGAATTTTATGCCATTGGTGGAGAAAAAGTTCGAACATTTATATCTACTTTGCCATATCAAAATTGGGCGAATGCATATTTTAGAGAAAATTGGTATGGTGAAATGTGCTCAAATGCTGCAGAATCATTTAACAAATGGATACTTGGTGCTCAACACTTGCCAATTGTTAAGATGATTGATCAGATAAGGATCCAACTGATGAATCAAATGTGTGCTAGAAGAGAAATATGTAGGAAGTAGAATAGTGTATTGTGTCCTAACATGGACAAAATGTTGGCTGCACATTTTAATATGGGACGGACATGGAACATGGCATTTATTAATAATAATATGGAATGCACAAAATGTTGACTGCACATTTATTTATAATAATATACTATTTTTTATTTATATTTAATGAATGATTTTGATTTTTTTATATAGTGTTGCGATAATCGGATCTCAGTGTACGATGATCAATTTCGTGAGTTTTCGGTAGCGCTTTAAGTCATCGAATCGAGGTAGGAATTTCGGACTGAGCCCTACTTATATATTTAATTTATGAGTAGATTTAATTATTGTGTGATGATTGTGTAGGGAATGTGGATCGAATATTTAATAGTTAATATTTGAAGTAATTATGCGTATTCGATTACGTGAATTAAATTAAGTTGTGAATTTGATAATTACTAAGTGTCAGATTAGGATTAGATATGAACCGTAGGAATACTAGATATTTATTATATGGGACGATTGGTGGGTTAATTTAGTTTAGTTGATCAATTTAAGGACTGTTACTTGTTAAGACTGATTTGTATGCTAGGCCCATAAACGTTGTATGTGACTTAGATTTGGGTGATGTTAATGATGTTGTATGATTTTAGTGATTTTAATTTATGCTTGATGCATGTTTAGTTGAATCACATGATAAAATTTTATTATTGCATGTTGAGTATGACGGATGAGCATTCTGCATACATACATGGAAATTAGAAGTTAATTAATTGAACGACAGAGTTATATGATCTCATTATTGGGATAATGAGTAATAACCAGAATGATTTGGAGATGTGGTGGATTATAGGGGATTGCGAGACCCCAATATTGTGATACTGACGAAGGAAATTGCGAGACCCAATGTTGTGATATTGATGAAGGGGATTGTGAGACCCTGAGATTGTACTTTGGCGAAGGAGAATTGCGAGAGTCCGATACTATGATACCAATGAAGGGGATTGTGAGACCCCAAGGGTGTAATTTTGATAAAGAAAATTGCAAGACCCCTATGTGGAGATAACTAAAAGATACTTAATCCGAAGAGATTTATGCATGATATTGCACATTTATATTCATTTATCGTTCTTTGCATGTTGCATAGAATTATTATCATGTATGTTATTTGTAAGTTAGGGGTAAATTTAGACTTTTCTAGTGAATGTTAATCACTCATTTAAGTTACTTCTTGGCCCCTAGCATTTCACGCCAGGTTTTGAGGAACAAGTCGAGGGAAAACATACTTGGAAGTTCAAGAGACTAAGATGGACAAGAAGAATATACCAGAGCCATGACTGTATCAGTAACAGTTTAATGGTTTGGCCTAAAATGTCCCTTTAATTGTGTTTAATTAATAAAATTATGATTTGAGTTATTATTTTTTGAAACTATTTAATGAACTAAATTTTGGTTCGGTTGGTTTATCTACAATTAAAAAATATTTTGATAATTAGACCCTTGTTTTAATTGAAGTTTTTTTATTCCGCTACTTAATTACTTTATTCTTTTACTATAATATACCATAAAAATGTGGGGTGTTACACTTGGTATTAGAGCCCCAGGTTGAGAACCTAGAGACTTTAGGTTTGGTAGCTTAGATGTCCAGTGCATGACTTTAATAGTTAACTATGTGTGTGAATGTGTTGTCACCTAAATAATTTAAATTTTCTAAAAAAATATATGTATTTGAATTGATAGAAATTATTATTTATCTTTTTACTTTTAGACGTCGTCGTTAGAGTCACGAGACATTAGCTTTGACATACATGTGTTACTTGTTCATTTAATGTGTGGATTGCTATTAGTTTGCTGAGCCATGTCTGTTAGACTCGTACTATAAAAGGTTAGTCATGGACACTTAGTCTTATTTATTTTTATTTTTTTTGTAGATGGTAACTAGTTTACGCTCGGGGCTCTTAACGGCAATGATGTGCCTTCGACTATTCCGCACCACAACATGGGTACGACAGGTATGCTGTCACCGCCAGCTGTGAACATGAATGTTATGTTTGACCCAGTAGGGAACGACTTCACACGGATGCTTCATAATTTTGTTGCTAGCATGGAGAATGTCCAACCGCGTGGACCTGTTTATCGCACATTGATCTTTTCAGAGTTTAGAGGCAACAATTGTCAATTTATTACGAAATAACTCAGGAAGATGTTTAGTGTAGGGACACTTTTGGGAGTTCAGGCATTAGTAGGCCTTACATTTTAGGACTACGAGTTAGAGGTGTCCAGTTGACGTTTGTCTTGTGATTTATGAGTGATCAATATGTTGGATTTTGATGTGAGTTTTGGGATGGATTGGTTGTTCGCGTGCTGAGCTTTGATAGATTGCCACCAGAAGCGGGTGAATGCAATCGTTGTTGATGGGACAAGGTTCTTGTTTAAGGGGGATAGACAAGACCCCTTTTCTATTACCAAAAGATCGAGATGGCAGAAAAACCTAACCGGCTGGATAGCAAGCTTGATGTTAATGAGGAGGACCACAAGAAGTTGGATCTACCTAGAGTTGTATGCGTGTACGCTGATATTTTTCTAGATGAGTTACCTGGGTTAGTACCACACCGGATGGCAACCGCCGAGCTAAGGGAATTGAAGGTTCAATTGCAAGAGTTGTTGGATAAGAGATTCATCCAGCCCAGTACTTCTCCACGGGGAGCACCAGCATTGTTCGTCAAAGAAGGATGGAACCTTGAGGCTATGTTTTCACTATCGATAGTTGAATGGGGTTACGATCAAAAAACACTGCACATTACCGAGGATCGATGATCTGTTTGACTAGCTACGAGGATCTAGATGTTATTCGAAGTTTGACCTACAATCAGGCTATCACCAGCTACGAGTCAGAGACGAGAATATCTCAAAGACTGCAATTAGAATTCAATATCGACACTATGAGTTTGTAGTGATGCTATTTGGACTGACCAACGCACCAGCTGTCCTTATGAGTCTTATGAACAAGATTTTTGAACCATTCCTAGATCTGTTTATGGCAATGTTTATTAATGACATACTGATCTACATGTTGTGGGAAGATGAACATGAAAGGAATTTGAGAATAGAGTTACAAGTGTTACAAGACAACCAGTTGTACGCTAAGGCGAGTAAGTGTGAATTTTGATTGAAAGAAGTGAAGTTCCTTGGACACATCATTCCTGAACAATGAGGTGGAAGTAGTTCTAAATTGGAAACAACCTAGGACGGTGTTTGAAGTTCGGAGTTTCTAGGGACTGGAAAACTATTATCGGAGGTTCATTGAAGACTTCTCCAAGTTGGGAAGGCCAATGACACAGTTGACTCAAAAGGGGGTCAAGTTTGTTTGGAACAAGGTCTGCGAGTGATCTTTTCCAGGAATTGAAGAGGGGATTGACTATTGCACCGATATTGGTGATTTCGACCAGGGACGAAGGATATGAGGTTTATTTTGATGCTATAGGAGAAGGTCTAGGAGGAGTTTTGATGCAAAAAGAATGAGTGGTTGCCAATGCTTTGCTTTGCACTATGAAGGTTACACTGACACAACACCGAGAGACATTGAAGGAGAGATACTTGATCAAGACTAATTTCTTCAAGCATCGTTTGACGTAACGAGTCAATCTAGCTAGTTGGACTATACATTAAAATGGGAGTTTGAGATTCCAATGAAGGGTATTTGTACCAAATTTTGGGACACTACGGGAATCAGTATTAAAAGAGTTTCACAGATCGAACTTTATTGTACACCTAGGGAGTAACAAGATGTACCAAGATATAAAATGACAGTATTGGTGGAGTGGGATGAAAGTATATGTAGCGAGATTTGTATCTGCATGTCTTATTTGTTAGCAAGTCAAGGTCGAGCACCAGAAGCTGGGAGGAACACTACATCCTTTACCCAGTCTGGGTTGGAAGTGTGAGCATGTGACTGTAGACTTCTCAACGGGTTTGTCCCGAATTGCTAAGAATAATGATGCTATCTGAGTTATCGTTAATCGACTGATGAACAGTGCACATTTCTTACCAATGATGGTGTCTGATACTTTGGAGTCCTATAACCGCCTCTACATCAACGAGATGGTCTAACTACATGGAGTACCTATATATCGTGTCTGACCGGGACCCCCACTTCGCATCTCAATTTTGGCAGGCTTTACAATTAGCCTTGGGCACTACCTTATGTTTCAGCACGACATTCCATCCACAAACCAATGGACAGTCTGAACGCATGGTACAAATTTTGGAAGACATGCTTAAAGCCTGTCTTGGACTTCACGAGAAGTTGGGAAAGACACCTACCTCTAGTCGAGTTTACTTACAACAATAGTTTTTTAGGGGGAGAACTCGTGAGGTGGGATCCGAACAGAGATTGATGTAGTTATCAACAAAAAATGGCCACATCACAAAGAAATGCAAGGCACTTAAATGGTTCTTAGAAGAACTACTTGAAGCCGGACATCTTAGGAGATTCATGGCCGGTCAAGCCGCAAAAATGGAATTAGAATCTTCTGAGGAGGAAGTAATGGCAATAGGGACAATTCATGTCATACATGCCGCTAGGCCGACTTTAGACAAGAAAGAAGTTCGGCTTCAGCGACGCTGCGAAGGCTACGAACATTATGTACAGCATTTTGGCCAAAAATGAAAGGAGTCAGAGACAAAAATAGAGACAACAATATCCTTTTCTGACAAGGATTTAGTGGGGGTCACACATCTCTATAATGATGCATTGGTAATTACGTTGCTCCTCGGCACCATCAACACAGAGAGAATCCTAGTTGACTAGGGCAACTTGACGAAGATTTTGTACTATGACGCCTTCAAGAAACTCAAGCTAAATAAGGCAGATCTGTAGAAAGCTGACCTTCCACTAATAGGATTCAGTGCGGAAGAAGTCTGACCACTAGGATATATCACAATCCCTATACGGGCAGGAAAAGTCACTTTGTACATTGACTTTTTGGTGGTGGACGTGCCATTAGCTTACAATGCGACAGTAGGGAGGACTTGGCTCCGTAGGATTGGGGCATTCCCCTCTACATACCATCAGATGTTGAAATTTCTCGGCAAGAAGGGGATTGAATGTGTTCAGGAAAGTTAGACAATGGTGAGAAGTTGTTATGTGACTCCCATAAAACACAAGCCAAAGCTAAACACGTAAAGTCCATCGAGGTTCCTGATTGGTCGACGATAGAGGATATTGGGTACAATCCAACCGATCGAGTAGTGGAAAAACTCAAGTAAATATCAGTACATGAGTCAGACCAAGAGCAGTTGTTTCTCATCGGAGAAGAATTATCTGAACAGGATGAAAAGATCGTAGTTCAGGTTCTTAAGGAACATGTTAATATATTCGCTTGAACACCTTAAGAGATGCCTATGGTGAGCTTGGATATTATCTTCCATCAGTTGAATGCGGATTTGACCCACAAAACTGCAATGCAAAAGCGGAGAAGGTCGGCTATTTAGCACACTGACGCCAAAATAGAAGATGTAGACCGGCTACTAGAGGCTGAAGCCATCAGAGAGGCTTACTACCCAGAGTGGTTGTCAAGCACTGTGATAGTCAAGAAGAAGAATGGCAAGTGGAATGTCTGCGTAGACTTCACAAACCTCAACAAGATTTGCCCTAAGGATAGCTTTTAACTACCCAAGATAGATCAATTAGTAGATGCTATTGTTGGGTATAAGTGCATGAGTTTTCTAGATGCATGCCGAGGATATCATTCGATCGCCATGTATGAACCAAACCAAGAGAAGACATCCTTCATTACCCCACGAGGTTTGTTTTGCTTCAAAGTCATGCCATTTGGACTAAGGAATGTGGGTGCTATATATCAGAGGTTGGCAACCCTTATCTTCAGAGAACTACTCGGGAAGAGCATGGAGGTTTATATCGATGATATGATGGTCAAATCCGAGGAGGCCGAGACCCATATCAATGATCTCTGCAAAACCTTCAAGGTATTTCGGGAGTTCAAGTTAAAGCTGAACGCTTCAAAATGCACCTTCGAGGTAAGCTCGAAAAAATTTATAGGACACTTGGTTACCAGAAGGGGAATAGAGGCAAATTCTGATCAGATCATAGCCTTGCAAAATCTTCAAAGTCTTTAGAACAAGAAGGAAGTACAGAGGTTGACTGAGATGGTGGCGGCTCTTAACAGGTTTATCAGCTGTCATCTGGTCGATGTCAACCATTCTTTCAACTATTGAGAAATCAATCCAAGTTCTCTTGGGGAGAAGAATGCAAGAAGGTTTTCCACGAGATGAAGACATATTTGGCAAACTCACCGCTGATCATAACTCGCGAGAAAGGAGATGTCTTGACACTGTACCTTGCCAACCTGAGAAGAGCGGTCCGAGATATCATCAACCCGAGAAAGGCAATGAGTGATTGTTAGTCCAAGATAAGACTGGACCCTGAGTACGTAAGGATATAGTTCAAATAGATATGGATGAGAAATTCATGGCCAATTTAATTAATATGAGAAGTATTGATTGAATGAAACTCTAATGGTAGAAGATAACTTTTTGGATAGGAATCAAGTGAGAGTTATCTTATTAGTGGCCAATCAAAAGGTAATCATACTCCAATTCTGATGAGGAATCAGTGCCCTAAGAGAATTAGGAAGGTTAAGTTACAAAACATATAGAAGGGTCCAAATTGAGGAGGAAAGGTACGTTCTGACACACTGATCAGTTACTAGCTAGTAGAGAATATTAGCTTGTTATTATTACCCATGTGAATCGTTGTCTAACTTAATCGTTGGAGAGTCTTCTCGCCATAGCGACAGAGAGTCCTTTGCTTAGTTGTTGTTTTGTAAATTACAGATCCACCATATTGAGAGTATTATTTCAGTTGGATACTGAGCTCTTGATTTTTTGTTTTAATTGAGAAAATCAACCCCTCTACAGTTATAGTACGTGTTTTTTGTTGTAGTGATGCAAGAATTATCTCTTTTGCATCTAAGATTCACATGTCATGTAATTTTGTCCCTGTCTTCTTGAAATGCAATTTTAGAAACATAATAGCACATGCATCCACATACATATGCACGACACATTAAAAAAGCAAATTAAAACGAGGCCCTGCCAAATTAAATGTTTTTCCGTTTATTTGATACCAAGGTTTTGAATACCGGATCGGTTTGAGTACTAATTTTTATATTAGTATGGTACATAATGGTACCGATCATGTACCGGATACTGCATCGGATTTATCGTAGCTATCAATCAATCAATATATATATATATATATATATATATATAAACCATAAAGAGAAAGTCCAAAAAATTAATTTTTTTAGCAAATCTTAAAAAAAAAAATCTGGTACCGGTCGATATGACCGGTATAAGCCGGTACAGGCCGGTATTAAGAACGGTACAATATCAAAGATACATGGTACCATTTTTATGCCAAAATGGTACATACTGACTAGTACGAAACGGTATTCACAACCATGTTTGATACTCCATTTTCATGCATAGCTGTGCATAGGAATCCGATTTGTGCAGGGAAGTTCAACGGAGCCAAGGCATAAGAAAAAGCCTATAGTCGTTCGAGTTTGTTCCTGAGGCTGAACAATCAAATTATGTTGTGTGTGTGTTTCAGGTTTCTCTAATTTGATTCCCTAAATGTGATCTTCACATATGAGCAAAATTAAGATTCAACGTCCTCTCATTTTAATGATTTGATATGTTTAATTGATAAATTTGAGTATACAATTTATTTATGTAAAAATTTAGATAAATTGGATATGGATAAATATTTGGTTGAATAGTAAAAGTCTCAAGATAGACGGTTAATGCCGCCTGCCCGGATTAAGAAGCTGCAACCAAAATTATGACACCAATTTGGTGGCAGCAAACAATCTTGATGCCTAAGTCAAAGATTGTTTTGTGTATGAAGGTGGATGAATATGCTCAAAGTTAAGTAAAATAATAATTTCGTAACCTTTTCAGGATCAAAGCTTGCTTTTACGTACACTACGTACAACAATTTTGAGTATAGGCGACAAAAAATAGCG
>JABCMJ010012527.1:0-22400 GCA_014822125.1 Arbutus unedo | reverse complement strand
CAATTCGTTCAAGCATAATACATGTGGGATATTTATCTATCGGATAAAGAACTCTGCTTAGTTATGACATTTTTTGATCTAGACCCAGTCGAGGTCGGCGATGTGTTACTAGCTTACAAGAAAAGGACTGATCAGCTTCGCTCTCCCGATGCCATCAAATACGTTCAGGTATATTGCTAATTTCAGCTCCTCTATTTGTCTTTTGTTTCAAATTTAATATTGCTTTGAATTTTTGGTTATTGAAATTCTTTCCCTATGCCAATCCTCTTTCCACCGATATCAAATGGGTTGTAGTCAAATTTTTCAAGTAAAACTTTGGTATTAATGTACGTTTTGTTATGTATTCAAAGCTAAATTTTTGTTTTGGTTTGTCCATCCTAAAAGTTGTTGTGATCGATGGTGTATATTTTTTATGCATTGTTGGTATTTACGGCTTCTGCTATGGCTTGGAGTATTTCTAAAGTAGTGACGGTCTTATGTAAAATGCAAACCATCTACCATTATATAGCTATTATAGTCGGTTAAACTTTTTTATGGCTTGAAAGCTGTCCCGTTGTAAGTGTATGGATCATTGTTTAAAGAATAAAATAAACAAATAAAGAAATCTAGAACCATTGGAAACTAAGGATACATAGAGTCGTAAAGTTTTGTGGTTTGGGGGTTTAGTCCTCTCTCTTCTACATCTAAACCAGGCTTTGGGTTGGGTTTTAGTTTTGTGGTGACGGTATTTGTTGATTTCACTTACTTTTTAAGTTGTGTAAGACAAAATATTTTCCGACATTCTCCACTCTCGCATGGCATACCATATGGTCTCTCTTACAACTAGCAAACTGAGTTTGTTCATATTTTTACGCCTCCGGACCAGGATTTCTTTACTGCATCAAAACACGATTACATTTCTAGAAATACATTCGGTGTTTACTGATGGATTAAATTGCTTTACATTTGCGATGATCTATTCACTTTTACCTTCTTGCCAATATGCTATCATCTATCCAAAGATTTAGTCGAGTCTTAGATGCAAGGACTACAGGTATGAACAAACATGAAATTTTGTATCCGTGTAATTTTAAAACTAGGTGTACTAGGTTAGAGTTTTATATTGTTTGATTTGTATAGAAGCTGAGCATTGTATTTACTACTCAAATTAAGTTACCGAAATTTATAGCATAAATAGTATTTAAGTTGGTGTAAATCTCATACAGAACCTGAAAATTGATAATATCCTAAACACTTTTGGAAAGCCTCTTTTAGAGGCTGAAGACGTCACCTTTTGGTGTTGAAATTTATGTAGAGGATGTAAGGTATGCATATACTAGAAAGTGCCTTTACAAGGAATTCTGATAGCGATAGGGCATCACCTGTGCATTATTGGATCCCTTTAGCCTGATTTTCTTTTTACCTTTCAATAGATGGTATATTTTTAGAGCTGTTGGTTCAGTTTTTGTTGGTAGAGTGTTTTATGTATGTTGTGACATTCCTTGATTATACCTGTTGTTATTTCTACCTGTTTGATTAGATAACTTAATTCAAAACTGCAACTCATGGGTACACAAGTCTGTTAAATTAAAATTGATCAATATGTGTGGTTCATTGCTTTTCTCTATAAGATTTAAGTTCATTAAGATGCTCGATGAAATGTGATAAATTCTTGAATTGATAATTTGTTGAATTCGTTAAGTTATTATGTATTTGATGTTATTTGGCCCATATTTCTTAAGTTGAATTAATTAATTTTTTATGTAAAGCTTATTAATGGGATGATTTTTGTATGAATCAGGTTAGGTTCGTTGGGGTAAGATATTGTTGTTCATTTAACTTCTAACAGCATATAATTAGGGAGGTTCCTTTGCAAACAGAGAGAGATTGGTATGTGTTGTCCTGGCTCTTTTTGTTTAATTATTGTTAATTTATTATTAAATGTGATGTTTAAACCAAAATGCTCCTGCGATGCTTGCAGTATTCGGTTACGAGATTGAAGTGAAGGTGTTAATTTTAGTTGTCATGGTTGTCTCTGTCAACAAAAGAAATTTGATTAGAAATCCCATTTGATTATAGAGTTTTATCTTCAGAGTTGCTATTATTTTTTGTACCCAGAAGAGTATATCAACTCGAGCTTTTTGAATGGTTGGCTTTTGACTCTTTCCTCCCGCCTTTTCCATATATCAAAACGAAGGTCTTATTTTTACTTTTCACGTTGGTGGCAGACAACTCTCTAACCTTTAGTTTTGCATTGCCTTATGTGTTGGGTTCAAATGGCACGTGTAGTTCAGCTGCCTATGTAGGTAATCCCATTTTCTAAAATCATGGTTCTTATTTTATTAATTGGTACACCAGCCGTGTTCTATTGGGTTTGTTAGGTGTGTTGCCCAAGTGATGCTCCTATTGTTTTTCCTTTTCTATCGCAGCCGTGATCCCTGCAAACAAATAAAAATCAAAGGAAAGAACCATATGGGAGTGTCCCCCGTATTCGACAGGGATATAGCTATTGGGAGTTTCTGTGCTCATTGATTCAGCTATTGATTTTGGTTTAGAAATATACTACACTGTGAAGTACGGACACTCTGAGGAGGTCGTTGTATCCATGACGGACAGATGGGGACACGTAGAGGACATGTATGATACACATCACGTGGCTTGTCCATCAAGTCTTAACCTGTTTTTATGGGGGACATGTGAGGGGCACGGGGGACCTTGCAAGATTATTTATTTTCGGTCAAGTGCCTCTAGGCACGGACAACCCGCTAGTCTATATAACAAAATAGCTCTATTTTTTCAAAATATCCTCTCACATACTAACTTTATCATAGCTTCAACAACTGAGATTCAGTGAGAGATTTGATTCAATGGCTAAGATTTGTTTGCCCTTTTTTTTTATCTCGCCCAAAAACATCACATCTGACTTAAAAAACGTTCGCTGTCTCACACCCTGTTAACATCTGCCCATCGCTTCCTCCTCTCATCCGATCGAGTCCTCCCCCCCTCTCTGCAATCGAACTTAACGAATGACCAGCAACAATCTGAATGGTCAAGTTACATCTCTTCATTAGCGTCTTCTTCTCCCTATCTCTACCCCACCAAAATTGGTTCAGGGATTACTCCTATCCCTAAAGCTGTGTATCATTCTTGGAAGAGTCATTTTGCTCCCACCAGTTTAAAGCCCGGTCTTACTTTTTCTTCTGATCTTCGTCTTCTTCTCAAGAATGACAGACGGCTTTACTCTCTCACCTCTCTCCATTAAACGGCATAACGAAGAAGAGTGAAGAAGTGTAAAGAGGTCTTCACAACTGGAAAAATACTCTTAATATCTCCAGTCAGAGGGCTTCATCAATGTTTAGATTCAGGTTTTTGTTTTCCTATTTATCTGTTAGGGTTCCACAATTTTTGAATCTCTCTATTAGTACTGATTATCTCCAATCCCTCGATCGCAGGTTCAACTACTGATTTGTTATCCTTTCTCTGGAGTCCTCTCTCGCAGGTTCTCTCTCCCTCCTTCTCTCGATGCAGTTTTTGTATAAATGTCATTACTCACATGTTTGATTTTTTGGCAAATGATGAGTAGTCAATGCAGTTTTTGTTGTTTGAACACCTGACCTTAGTTACTGATCATAGCGGAGTGATTCTAATTTGATCTTCTCTTGGGTACTCATGCTTTTTATTTTCTACTCTTTTGTTTGGTTCCTATATTTTCACCTGCCCACTAGGTGTTTGATAAGATGCCTTAATGAAATATCTCCAATCCCTTGATCGCACGTTCGACTACTGATCTGTTTTCCTGTTCGATGGAATCCTCTCTCATAGGTTCTCTCCCTCCCTCCCTCTCTTGATGCTGTTTTTGTATAAATGTCATTACTCACAGGTTCGATTTTTTGGCAAATGATAACTTCTCAATGCAGTTTTTGTTTTTTGAAGGTGACCGTAGATACTGATCATAACAGAGTGATTCTAATTTGATCTTCTCTTAGGTACTCATGCTTTTTATTTTCTACTCTTTTGTTCGGTTCCTATATTTACACCTGCCCACTAGGTGTTTGATAAGATGCCTTAATGAAATCTCATTTTTATAAAATGGATAAGTCATCAATTATTCTTACAATGGGTTAGTCTAATCATCTAAGTCCTTGGTTGGGTTGATAAAGTGTTTACACTAATCTTGCTAATCTGGAACTAGACGTTTGATGTCCGATATGTTTTCTGTTCCTTTTTGTAGATTTTGGTGATAAGAATGGCATGATCTCTATTGCTGATGCACCTTGGGAAACAGTCCACAGGAAGGTATGATCTCTATTGTTCACAAAAAAATTCTACTTTTATCTATCAGTACTCTTATCATTCCAGCAATGATACTAACTACTAATTTGTACTATTAATATTGCATCTAGATGGGAAGATACTTTAGAGTAATCTATGTAACAAAATAGAACACTTTTCCAAATTTTACACTCACAAATTAACTTTGTCAAACTTTCAATGGTTAGGATTCATTATGTCTTTTAATCCAATGGCTGAGATCATTTCGTTCAATCCAAATTCCCCCTAAACAATGTCAAGTCAATGGGCAGAGGTCATTCATTTTCAGCCACTAGCCTCTGTATACTTCTGCAGAATGGCAACAAACATCAACAAAGAGTGGTAAGCCCCTTTATCTCTCTCGCTTGATTCAACTTGATCTCCTCTTCTGCTTGCTTTGATCCCCTCTATATTTCTGGTGCGATTTCTGTAAATCCCCTTCTTTCTCTCTCTCTCTCTCTCTCTCTGGAGTTCAGTGTTTCAATTTCGTTTTTCAGTTTAAAAATTGTGGCTCTTTTATTTGTTGATTTTTCTTTGATTGAAGGTTTTGCCTGAGTTAAGGCTTTGCACAAACCTACTTTGATTCTTGGGTGACCTTGAAATCAGAATCAAAGTAAGTCCCCTTCTCTCTCTCTCTCTCTCTCTCTCTCTCTCTCTCTCTCGCTCTGGCATGAGATTTCTGGTGCAATTTCTGTACTTTTTGGTGTTATTTTTGGGAGGGCACAGTGTTGCAATTTCATTTTTCAAGTTGAACATTGCGTTTTGCGATTTTGTTTTTCACTTTGCCGGCACTGGTGCAATTTCATTTTTATGTTAATTAGTTTGTTAGTTTCTGCAATTTCTTGAGCAATTCTGGTGCCATTTTTGTTCTGACAATTGATTTCAATTTCTTGAAAATTGGAAATATGGTTTTGGTAATTTCTTTAAAAGAGGGTCTTTCCACTGTATCTCTGGTTCAGTCAATGTTTCTTTGGTAAATAGAGTGAGGTGCTAGGTCTTGATTGGTAGGTTTTGATTTGATAACTCCATGTTTGTTGGGTAAGAAACAGTTGGGGAAAAAATCGACGGGTATGTAATTGGTGGTCTGTGGTTGGTTTGGGATGCGTCAAATTGGATTAGTCGTGCATTTTGTAGTGAATGGAGGGCAAAATCTAGATTTCACGAGAAATGCAAAAGTCAAATGTTTGCATGCTTTCAAAATTAGGGCTCCGCTTGGATAGATTTGTTTTTTTCTGTTGAAGGGGCCACCTACCCAGTGATACACCAACCATGCTCCTTTCATTTCTCCAATCTTTAAGCCACTGAATCTTTCATTTTGCTTTCATCCCCCTCAATAAGTAAGGCCCCGCGTTCTATGAGTTTTCATTACATTTGATATCTTACATCTGGGTTTCAACTATGGATTTGTTAACTTAGTCATGATAGATTTCAGTATTTAATAGGGGTGATTTCAAATCCATGTTGAGGATTCCAACCCCAAAAATGCACTTTTGCTATTGTTGTTCTTTACAATAGCAGTTTGGATAGATGGCCTCAATTTGGATTTGAGGGGTTGATTTCCTTTACATATCTCGACTTCTCATGGAATTTGTTTTAGAGTTTGGTTATTGTTGTTTTCAAGAGTGATTGGAGGTGATTGACTTGAGGCAGAACCAGTTTCAGGGCCACATTTCTTAGGTGCATTTCAATTCTAGCTATGATTGGTCTCATTTGGTTTACTTAGTGTTATTTCGTAGGAACAATTTATTGATGTTGTTAAACGCTTTCTTTTGTTGTTGCAGGTCATTAACTTATAGATTTGTTAAAACATCGAGGTTTACAATTGTTCATTTTCATTGTTTTCTTTTTTATTTTGATATGTTCTTAACATCCTCTTCCCTTTCTTCCTATTAGATGTATTTATTATGTGTTTTTTTTTTCTTTTGTAGTAATAAAAGGAGGTTTCATCAATTGACAAAATACCCCAAGGTAAGTATTGATATGATTAGTTCAACCTTTTTCTTTATGATGTTTGCGTTGCTTTGTTTTGAGGTGCATCGGTTTATTTTGGATTGAGCTAGCTTAATTTTGGGATGACTGATGAAGTGACAAACTCAAAGTTGGCGTATTTTTTAAATGAATTTTCTCTATGACCAAAGAAACAAATAATAAAATTGAAAGTGTAGTAATGGTGTCCAAAATGTGTGGAGGCATAATTTTTGCTTTTGCCCACTTCCAATTAATGAGTAGTAGGAGGGTTTCCAACATATCATCTAAACAAAGAATGTATGAGAGTGACTATGGCATAGACCTTGTTGATTGCCTCAAATCATGCTTCAGGCCCCTTTGGTTTTCAATTTCAAGTTATAAGCAAACATAATTGGAAAATGCTAAGAAAAGAAAGTGTAAAATTGTGCTTTTATGGAGAGAGATATTGCAATGGATGGAAAAAGGGGATGGACTATTTTATGCACATAGCCATCGGTGTACGCATTAACTGTCTCAGTTAGAATTACTCTCCCATGATTAAGTTGAGTTGTTGAGATGTAGCAGGGAAAGAAGAGTGTGACCTTAGAAAGTATGCTGGTGTTTGGGAATCGGGAGCTGATCTCTTAGGTGGCTCCTAAGCTCATCTCTGAGGGCTACTGCTAGTACTAAGTTGGGAACTACTTTGTACTTATCACTTTCAAAATTGTTTTGTACTATTTTGTCGTTATGATTGGCTTCAATTATGTAAAATTTTCAATTAAAGCTCTTCTTTTTTCTCCTTTTCGTTTTTCTCTGATATCCTTCCGAATGAATTTAATTAGATGTTTATCTCTACCAATCCATGTGTAGTTTTTAGTTGACTAGAGCCTGGGATCCATTTAGGCTCCCATTTGAATTGGAGCATTAGGCAGACTACATTCGCATGTACTGTGTACTAAATGAATCAATAGGCTCCCATCAGTTTTAGGCATGGTTATTTGGTAGATACACGAGCTGTAGATTAAGTTGCGTGGTATGTTAAAAAATGCAAGATGTTCTTTGATGTGATTGTTAAAAAATAACTGAATTGGATGTCAATATGAAGGTTTGATACTTATAAAGAACACCATTTCTCTTTAATGCACTAACTCGATTAAGTGGAGCATGTGAAGCTTCTTTTTAATCATTTCATTTGGCAAAAATTGTCATTTTTTAGTGTTAAGGTTTTGTCAAATTTCTCTTGTGGAGAATGCATTTTGAGTCAGGCTGTAGGGCACTCAAGGGATGCTGTTTAGCAGAATGCATTTTCCATTATAAGAAACATATTGTGGACTGATGGAATCAGAGGATCTGGAAGTCATACTGGTGCAATTCCTGCCATAATTATATTTCTTACTACTTTGGAGACCACAAAAGTGGTTTCTTTCAATTTGGTTGAACCCTTAAAAATTTTAGAACCTACAAAGGCAGCTCTAGCTAATGGAATTGTTGGCATTGCAGCGTCACTTTGCTCTCAAGCCGTGTTTGTTCTATTTGATGTGGTATGTGTGGATTTTTTTGGGAGTCTATTGAGAATAGTAGAACTGAGATATTGTATGTCAGTTTGGAAGGCAGACCTCCGTATTTACGAAATTTCTTTATCTTGAAACTATGGACGCTTAATGCCCGCTCAATTTTCACCTTAGATTGTGGACAAGTTTCAAATAGCTTTAGTTTGTTTTTTAGTTTCATTTTTGTGCACCAGTTTGAATTTCTTCATTTATTTGCTATCCATCCTTTGTTATCCCGTTCATGTATGTGCATTTTGTATTATTGGTATTGTTTATTGAGGAAGAGACTATGGTTTACCGAGTAATTTCTTCATTTAATTTCTGTAATTTGCTTTATTTGATTGAGGGTTAAAACCATTGATTTTTGTGTTGCTTGCAAGTTATTTTTCGACCTACAAATCAAGTCTATGATCATACCAAATACAAGTGTTGCGGCTTAATATGGTAACAATCTCTCTATCTCATGTGCTCCTTTATAATTTTGAATGATTTCCAACGCGGGCTCATAGTTCAGCTTTTATGTGCTTAAGAGGTTGAGTAAAATTTCAAGCTAAATGTATGTCATATTGATAGTTCCTCTAGCATATCAACATGGATTAACAATTTGTTCCTTAGCACATCGCAATCATAGTTCAATTTTTACTTTTCCTTGATTACTCTTAGGTTATCCCTAACCTCATCTCTGTGTAATTGAACTCGGTATGAATTTCACGTTTTTTCCAGTCTTAGATATATATGATTTGACGCTTTAAAAGAACTACAAAAAGGAATTCATTAGATCCATCGGTTGTTGTTGAATTCTTGCTCTTTTTTTTTTTTTTTGGGTTAGTGTTCCTTGATCTTTTTTTAAGTTCTTTATCTAGGTTTCTACTATCTCCATCCGTCTTGGTTTTCTATGTTAGGAAAAACCCCATACCAACACTCAGGTAAGTGGTGATTTTTAAAAATCTGTTTTCAACACTCAATTGGTGATTTTTTAAAATCTATTTTCGTTGATTTTTCCCCCCACATCGGGAACCCTAAAATTTTGGACTTTGATCTTGTAAAATTTATATTCCAATGAACAATTGTAGGTTGTGGGGGTACTTACCGTAAAGCTAGGTTTTGCCAATTTATATGTTGTAGGCAAATTCATTGCAAAGTATGTTAGAAAATCTCTTCCGCAATGGAAAAACCAGTAACTATATGGTTTTTTGTGATACCAGCTTAATCAAATTAGAGAGGCCTATGTTCAGGATTGAGGTTATTTTCTCGAATCATTAGTCGATCTTGCTTAAATCTTATGCAATTCCATTAGCAATACTGAATTATGTGGTAGTTTTTAGGCACTTTATCTTGGGAATGGGAAATTGTGCGTTACTATTGTGTAATCTTAGTAAGCACGTACCTCTACCCTTTTAAGATTGTATTAATTTTTTGAAACTTCTAATAACATTGTCTCACCTAAATGTAGTTGTTACTTGAGAAACTTGGGGCCGGAGTTCGGGTCTCACTACTTTTCCATTAAAGTGGGAAGCAACAATCGCTTGCAGTAGAAGATCGCACCTTCTCCCTCCTTTTCCTTCTTTCACAAAGTTCTCAGGTAATCTGTAACTACATTGATTTATGTTTAGAGGACTCAAAATCAATAGTTAAGCATATCCGAAACTTTTTTCTTTTTGGTCTCTCTCTATTTATTTATTGACGGGAATTATTTTAGCGGCTTTGTTGTATCATTGGCTATAGAAAACTTTATAGTATGTGTTGGTGTTTGTTTTAATACCAATTGGCAAAACGTTGATTTTTTCTTTTCTTTCTTTTTCTTGAGATGATCAAAATTATTTTGTTCATTGTCATTTTAGTACACGTTCTTAGTGTTTGCATAGGGCAAAAAACTTTTTAGTTGAATAGGATGGGTTTTTGTTAATCATACAATACTTACGTATCTGAATTGGTGTTGTTCCACCCTTGCGTATTGTAAAGTTAATAATGCAATGAAATTTGACATCATAATTTCGTTGAGAAAAACAAACACTGAGACTTAACTTGGCCAAGCTATGCGTGGAAATCAAACTTCCAAAGGGCTTCTTCGTAAAGTATGCATAATTTATATGCGAGTTCTGATAAAATTTATGCTTCAGTCTGTTTACATACGAAGCTATTCTCTAATTCACCCCTGTATAAGTTATTTATTTGTCAATGAACTGTATTTGAGCCATTTCGTTTAAATATGTTGACATGTTGACTACTTAAGTCTTTTTAGTGTCCCTATTGTAAGAAGAGAACAAAATAGAAAATAAAGTAGAGAAGTTAGAGGAATCGTGAGACTAAAGTAGGTTGTTAGATCATAGAAAAGTTAGGATACATTGATTGTAATTTGGTGTTTGGACAATGCAGTTCGGACATGCTTTAAAGACATGTTTGCCTAAGTTTCTAAGACATGAGTTATGAGGTGAAGTTGAGTCTTGCAGTTGTTCTGATTTTTTTTTACTTTCTTAGCTTCGCGTCCTTATGGGTACCGTATCTCATGTAGTACCACTACCATTGAATACGTATGTATTTTACTCTGTATTTTTCCAATGGTGAATGAGATTTTGAAGATCATTAGAGCCTCGATGGAGCCGGCCGAGTCATCCTCCCCCGGCAATCAAACTTGACGAATGACGAGCAACAATCTGAATCATCAAGTTACATCTCTTCATCTGCGTCTTCTTCTCCCGATCTCTACCCCAGCAAAATTGGTTTAGGGATTACTCCCATCCCTAAAGCTGTTTGTCATTCTTGGAAGAGCCATTCTCCTCCCACCAGTTTAAATCCCGGTCTTACTTTTTCTTCCGATCTTCGTCTTCTTCTCAAGAACTACAGACAACTTTACTCTCTCACCTCTCTCCATCAAACGGCATAACGGAGAAGCGTGAAGAAGCGTAAAGAGGTCTTCAAAACAAAAAAAAATACTCTCTCAATATCTCCAGTCAGAGGGCTTCATCAAAGTTTAGATTTAGGTTTAGGTTTTTGTTTTCCTATTTATCGATTAGGTTCCACAATTTTTGAATCTCTGTGGTAGTACTGGTTATCTCCAATCCCTCGAGTGTAGGTTCGACTACTGATCTATTTTCCTATTTGTTGGAGTCCTCTCTCACAGGTTCTCTCTCTCTCTCTCGCGATGCAGTTTTTGTATAAATGTCATTACTAATAGGTTTTATTTTTTGGCAAATGAGAATTTCTCAATGTAGTTTTTGTTGTTTGAACACCTGACCTTGGTTACTGATCATAGCAGAGTGATTATGACGAATGACGAATGATGAACTTTGCCGAATGACGGACAACAATCTGAATCATCAAGTTACATCTCTTCATCTCCACTTCTTCTTCCGATCTCTGACCCACCAAAATTGGTTTAGGGATTACGCCCATCCCTAAAGTTGACTATCATTCTTAGAAGAGTAATTCTCCTCCCAACAGTTTAAATCACTGTCTTACTTTTTCTCCCGATCTTCGTCTTCTTCTCAATAATGACAGAGTACTTTACTCTCTCACCTCTCTCCATCAAACGGCATAACGGAGAAGCGTGAAGAGGTCTTCAAAATTGAAAAAATACTCTCTTCATATCTCCAGTCAGAGAGTTTCATCAAGGTTCAGATTCAGGTTTTTGTTTTCCTATTTGTCTTTTAGGGTTCCACAGTTTTTGAATCTCTCTATTAGTATTGATTATCTCCAAGCCCTCGATCGCAGGTTTAACTACTGATCTGTTTTCCTTTTCGTTGGAGTCCTCTCTCACAGGTTCTCTCTCTCTCGGTGGATTTTTTTGTATAAATGTCATTACTTACAGGTTTTATTTTTTAGCAAATGATAATTTTTGAATGCAGTTTTTGATGTTTGAAAACCTGACCTTAGTTACCGATAATACCGGAGTGATTCTAATTTGATCTTCTCTTAGGTACTCATGCTTTTTATTTTCTACTCTTTTGTTTGGTTCCTATATTTTCACCTACCCGCTAGGAGGTGTTTGATAAAATGCCTAATGAAATATCTCCAATCCCTTGATCGTAGGTTCGACTACTAATCTATTTTTCTATTCGTTGGAGTCCTCTCTCACAGGTTCTCTCTCTCCCTCCCTCCCTCTCTTGCGATGAAGTTTTTGTATAAATGTCATTACTCACAGGTTCGATTTTTTGGCAAATGATAAGTTCTCAATGCAGTTTTTGTTGTTTGAACACCTGATCTTAGTTACTGATCATAGCGGAGTGATTCTAATTTGATCTTCTCTTTGGTACTCATGCCTTTTATTTTCTACTCTTTTGTTCAGTTCCTATATTTACCCCTGCCCACTAGGTGTTTGATAAAATGTCTTCATGAAATCTCATTTTGATAAAATGCCGAAGTCATCAATTAACCTTACAATGGGTTAGTCTAATCATCTTAGTCCTTGGGCTAGGTTGATATTGCATACAGTAATCTTGCTATTCTGGAAGTAGACGTTTGATATCCTTTAAATTTTTTGTTCCTTTCTGTAGATTTTGGCGATAAGAAAGGCATAATCTCTATTGTTGATGTACCTTGGGAAACAGTTCTCAGGAAGGTATGATATCTATTTTTCATAAAAAAATTCTTACTTTTATCCACATAAGCACTCTTATCATTCCTGCAATAATACTTACTACTAATTTGTACTATTGCATCTAGATGGGAAGATATTTTAGAGTAATCTATATAACAAAATACAACACTTTTTTCAAGTTATACACTCACAAATTAACTTTATCAAACTTTCAATGGTTAGGTTCATTATGTCTTTTAATCCAATGGCTGAGATCATTTTGTTCAATCCAAATTCGCCCCCCAAAAATGTCAAGTCAATGGGCAGAGATTATTCATTTTTAGCTGCTAGCCCCTGTATGTTTCTGCAGAACAGCAACAAACATCAGCAAAGAGAGGTGAGCCCCCTTCTCTCTCTCTCTCTCTCTCTCTCTCTCTCTCTCTCTCTCTGGCATGAGATTTCTGGTGCGTTTTTTTGTATTTTCTAGTGTGATTTCTGCATTTTCTGTTTTGATATATGGGAGTTTAGTGTTTCAATTTCGTTTTTCAGTTTGAAATTTTTGTATTTCTTCTATTTGTTGATTTTTCTTTTGATTTAGGGTTTTCATGAGTTAAGGCTTCGCTCAAACCAACTTTGATTCTTGGCGGACCCTGAAATCAGAATTCAAGTAAGTCCCCTTCTCTCTCTCTCTCTCTCCGACATGAGATATTTGGTACGATTTCTGTACTTTTGGTGTGATTTCTGGGAGGTCGGTGTTGCAATTTCATTTTTCAATTAGAACATTGCGTTTTGCAATTTCGTTTTTTTACTTTGCCTACTATGGTGCAATTTCGTTTTTATGTTAATTAGTTTGTTAGTTTTTTTGGAAAGTAGATAATTGATTCCTCCAAATCTGCGGTCTATTAGGAAACCTACCTACATATTTAAATCTTTGACTTTCCTAGGATTATGGGATAATGATTAAGGAATCCCACTGATATAGGAATCTGCTTTAGGAAGGAATGTTTCCTATTTTATATCCCTGTAATTAGCCCTGTAGATCAGCTATGTAAAATTCTATATAGCCGTGTAACGACTACAATCTATAAGTTACAACTGCTTCAATTTTTCCCACATGGTGTCAGAGCTTTAGGCTCTATTTTGGGAATCACAACCTTTGGCCTTCATAGCCCTAACACACGTAGTCTCCTTAGCCTTCTTTGCCAAGGAGAAACTGTTCTCTGTCTTATTTCTCGTACTCTGTTTTTCCCTCAGAAAATTGAGAAAAAAAAACAGAGCTGTGAGTATTATTGTTATTATTTTTTTCCCGTTTGTCCTTATTTTACTCTTAGGCCTTCATTGGCATCCTTCCTGAACCCAACCCAATATGTTTGAGAAAGCATATGAGGAGACCATCTCGCATCAGACATCTAGTGACCTGTAGAATATATTTAGGCGGCTTACCGGCTAAATGGGAAGAATTTTTTGAAGTCGTCCCAATTTGTTCAGACCTATCTGAAGGGAAAAGGGCTACAGAGCCATCTCTTAGGGAGATTCCAAGTTTGCTACATGGGACGACAAAGATTCCATGGTCATGACATGGTTGTGGAACTCAATGAATCTGGAAATCAGCAACACATGCATGTTTTTGTCCACTGTTGAAGAGTTTTGGGATGCTATTCGACAGACCTATTCGAAGGCTCGTGATGCAGTACAAGTAGGTTTGGGATGCTGTTCGACAGACCTATTCGAAGGCTCGTGATGTGACACAAGTGTACGAGATTAAATTCAAGGTTGGCGCGGTGAAACAAGGTGATAAGTCTGTCACCGAGTATGCGAATTTACTGCAGAACCTGTGGCATGAATCGGACCATTATCGGTGCAAATCTTCAGAAGATGCTGCAATCTTGAAGAGTTATATTGAAAAAGATCGAGTCTACGATTTCTTTGAAGGACTCAACGTTGAGTTTGATCAAGTCAGGGTCCAGGTTCTTGGCAAGGAAGATATACCATCTCTAAATGAAAGCAGGGGGGTTATATGCTTGATCCCCAAGTCCTAGAAGATTCAGCTATGGTGACAAAGACAAAGCAGCTACCAATACAAGAAAGTGGGAAAGCAGACCTATCAAGATTTTCAGGACGAGACAACAAGGATGCTCTCTGGTGTACCTATTGCAAGAAACCAAGGCACACTAGAGCGCATTGTTGGAAGTTGAATGGTAAACCACTGAGCAAAGAGTGGGGATATCAAGGAGGGCAGCAGCGAAGCCAAGCCAAGCCAACTTCATCACTAATCAGCCGAGTCAAGAGATGTCCCAAGACCAAAGCGGATTCAATAGTGAGGAAATTGAGAAAATAAGGGGGCTTCTGGGATCGTTGGAGAAGCCTACTAGTGCATGTTTTCTCGCACTATCAGGTAAGTTCTCTATTTCTTGTGGATTAAATGTCTCAGATGAACCTATTAGGAACTTATGGGTTATTGACTCAGTAGCCACGAATCATATGACTCACTCTTTACTACATTTTATAACTTATACCTCATGCCCAAGCAATCGGAAAATAGTTGTGGCTGATGGTTCTCTCACTACAATAGTTGGTCTAGGGAATATCCGTGTCAATCCATCTATTATCCTAGAAAATGTTCTTCATGTGCCCAAATTATCCACCAACCTAGTATCCATCCAGAAACTCACTCATGATCTTAACTGTAATGTGGTTTTCTATCCCTCTTACTGTGTATTTCAAGAGCGGGATTCGGGAAAGAAGATTGGACTTGCTAGGGAGAAGGACGGGCTCTACTATCTTGAGGAATCGGGCATATCATATTGTTAGGAATAAATTCTCTCTTATCATTTTTATCGTCATCATTTTCGATTAGGGCATCCATCATTTGGAGTTTTAAAAACTATGTTTCCGTCATTATTGTTTAAAGGTCTGACTTCTGAACATTTTCATTGTGACGTGTGTGAGTTTGCAAAACATAAACGTGTACCCTTTCCAATAAGTAATGAGAAGTTCAGTTCTATTTTCATTCATAGTGATACATGGGGGCCCTCTACAATTCCAAATGTTTCAGATTCACGATGGTTTGCCTCTTTTATTGATGACTGCACTAGTGTCTTTTGGATCTTCCTCCTCAAAAACAAATCTAATGTAAGAGTGTGGTCCCGAATTTTGATAACCTGATTCAAAACCAATTTGGTGTTGAAATCAAAAGATTTAGATCGGATAATGCACGAGATTATTTCAATCACATCTTATCTCTTTTGGATCATGACTATAAGATTTATGCAAGTTTATTCAAGATGAAGAGAGCCAGACCCTAATCTTGAGCAAGTTCAAGCTTCAACTCCAGATCTTGAGAATGAGGTAAGTCTTGATATTTCTCCTCAAGCAGCCCATGATCATGACCTTCCTATTGCTATTAGAAACGGCACAAGAGAATGCATAAAACACCCACTGTACCCTTTTAGCAAAGTTTGTGTCATTTAGAAAATTCTCACCATCACATAGGAGTTTTCTAGACAACATAAATATCATTCCTATTCCTAATATTTTATCTGAGGCATTGTCTAATGAGAATTGGAGAAATGCTATGAATGAATAGATGCAGGCACTAGAAAAGAATTAGACATGGGAAATTGCTGATTTACCACTTGGGAAGAAAGTTGTGGGATGCAAGAGGGTATTTACAGTGAAGTACAGGTCAGATGGCTCCATGGAAAGATACAAGGCCAAACTCGTGGCAAAAAAATTCACACAGACCTATGGCGTCGATTATCAGGAGCCATTTGCTCTTGTGGCTAGGATGAGTACGGTAAGAGTGCTGCTATCACTAGCTGCTAACTTCGATTGGTACTTGGAGCAACTTGATGTAAAAAATGTCTTTTTTCATGATGAGTTGGAGGAAGAAATATACATGGATGCTTCGCCGGGCTTCAAGGGAAATATGAGAGCCAATAAGGTTTGCAAATTGAAGAAAGCACTGTATGGTCTTAAGCAATCACCAAGGGCTTGGTTTGGAATGTTTGACAAAGTAATGCTTGCCATTGCATACAGACAGAGTCAAGGAAATCATACACTCTTTATTAAGCACTAAGATGCAGGGGGAGCCACGGCTATTTTGGTATGTTGATGACATAATTGTGATCGGAAATGATGAGAAAGAGGAGGAAGCCTTGAGAAGGTGTCTCGTAAGAGAATTTGAAATAAAAGAACTTGGAAGACCGACGTATTTCCTGGGAATTGAAGTAGCTCACTCTAGAGAAGGTATCTTTATTTCACAGCAGAACTAACCGATCTTTTGAGGGCGACAGGAAAGCTGGCATGTAGGCCCGTCTCCACGCCAATCGAGCCAAACCACAAACTTGGAGAGAAAAATGAAGATCCGGCCATAGACAGGGAAATGTACTAGAGACTGGTAGGAAAGCTTATATATCTTGTTCACACACGTCCAAACATTGCATGTGCTGTGAGCGTGGTTAGCCAATTCATGCACAGCCCGAGAGAAGTTCACCTACAGGCAGTGTGCCGGGTATTGCATTATCAAAAGGCCAATCCTAGCAAGGGAATTCTATTTAGTAGGAACACCGGATTGATTCTTGAAGCGTGCACCGATGTAGATTATGCAGGCCCACCTATTGATAGGAGGTCCAGTACGGGTTATTGTACTTTCTTAGGAGGCAATCTTGTGACCTGGAGGAGTAAGAAGCAGAATGAATGTGGTAGCTAGATCAAGTGCGGAGGCAGAGTTGCTCAAGCAGTGTGTGAATTGCTATGGCTCAAGATAATTCTAGAAGACCTTAGAATCAAATGGGAAGGACCAATGAAGTTATTTTGTGATAACGAGCCGGCCATCAACATTGCTCACAATCCTGTTCAACATGATAGAACGAAACACATTGAAGTAGATAGACACTTCATAAAAGAAAGGTTGGATAGTGGATTAATTTGTACTCCATATGTGTCAACGAATGCCCAACTCGCTGATGTGCTCACAAAAGGACTTAGAAGTGCAGCATTCCAAGGACTTATCTTCAAGATGGGAAATGAAGGATGTATATTCACCAGCTTGCGGGGGAGTGTTGGAAAGTAGATAATTAATTCCCCCAAATCTACGGTCTATTAGGGAACCTACGTATTTATATCTTTGACTTTCCTAGGATTATGGGATAACGATTAAGGAATCCCACTGATATAGGAATCTGCTTTCAGAAGGAAAGTTTCTTGTTTTTTCTCCCTGTAATTCCTGTAGATCAGCTATGTAATTGTATATATAGCCATGTAAAGACTACAATCTATAAGTTACAACTGATTCAATTTTTCCCACTAGTTTCTCTAATTTCTTGAACAATTCTAGTGCTACTTTTATTTTGAAAGAAAAACAAAAGTTAGTTTATTTGTCTCCGACAATTGTTCTCAGTGTATTGAAAATTGAAAATACCGTTTTGGTGATTTCTTTAAAAGAGGGTCTTTGCAATGTATCACTGGTTCGGTCAATATTTCTTTGGTAAATAGAGTGAGAGGTGCAAGGTCTTGATTGGTAGGTTTTGATTTGATAACTCCAAGTTTGTTAGCTAAGAAACTGTAAGGAAAAAATTCAATGGGTATGTAATTTGTGTTCTGTGGTTGGTTTGGGATGCGTCAAACTAGGTTAGTTGCGCATTTTGTAGTGAATGGAGGGCAAAATCTAGATTTCATGGGAAATGGAAAACTCAAATGCTTGCATGTTTTCAAAATTAAGGCTCCTCTTGGATAAATTTATTTTTTTATTGAAGGGGCCACCTACCCAGTGAGACACCAACCACGCTCCTTCCGTTTCTCCGATCTTTAAGCCACCGAATCCCTTTATTTTGCTTTCATGCCCCTCAATAAGTAAGGCCCCGTGCTCTTTGAGTTGCCATTAAAGTTGATATCTTATGTTTGCGTTTCGGCTATGGATTTGTTAACTTAGTCATGATAGATTTCGGTATTTGGTAGGAGTTATTGCAAATCCATGTTGAGGATTCTGTCCCCAAAAAATGTAATTTGGAATATTTGAGGGGTTGATTTACCTTACATATCTCGATTTCTCACGGAATTCGTTTTAGGGTTTAGTTATTGTTGTTTTCAAGAGCCATTGGAGGTGATTGACTTGCGGCAGAACCAGTTTCAGGGCCACATTTGTTAGGAGCATTTCAATTCTAGCTACAATTGGTCTCATTTGGTGTACTTAGTCTTATCTCATAGTAACAATTTATCGAAGTTGTTAAACGCTTTCACGTGTAGACAAACGATTTTTTTGTTGTCGCAGGTCATTAACTTATAGATTTGTTAAAACATTGAGGTTTACAATTGTTCATTTTCAACTTTTTTTTTTTTAATTTCGATATGTTCTTAACATCTCCTTCCCTTTGTTCCTATTAGATGTATTTATTATTGTTTTTTTTTTTTTGCTTTTGTAGTAATAAAAGGAGGTTTCATCGTCTGACAAAATACCCCAAGTATTGATTTGATTAGCTCAACCTTTTTCTTTATGATGTTTGCGTTGCTTTGTTTTGAGTTGCCTAGGTTTATTTTGGATCGAGCTATCGTAATTTTGGGATGACTGATGAGTAACAAATTCAAAGTTGCCGTATTTTTTAAATGAATTTTCTCATTGTTGGAGGTAGAACAAGAAATTTTGGACTTGGGTTTCTATGGACCTTTTCCACAAGTGAAAACTTAAACCACAATGGTAAAACAAGAAAGTTGAGTTTCTTAGGCATCTATTATCTTCTGTTGATTTTCCTTGGAACTTAGTTTTTCTATAAGGAATGTAAAATCTCTATGACCAAAGAAAGAAATAATAAAATTGAAAGTGTTATTATTTGATTATGTGATATTAAAGACCATAACAGCCTCAACTGACAATTAATTGTTACGTGACAAGTGCTTTTTTGATGAGCTGTCAAGTTTTCTCTCTCATAGGCTGGGTTGTAGGTTTTGTTTGTCATTTTTCTGGATGTGGGTCATAACATAGATGCTGCTCTTCTATTTTTTTGTATCCAATTATACTTTTTAGCTCACGGGTGTAATGGTGTCCAACATGTAGGAGGCACAATTTTTGCTTTGCCAGCGTCCAATTAATGAGTAGAAGGAGGGTTTCCAACATATCTTCTAAACAAAGAGTGTATGAGAGTGACTATGGCATATACCCTGTTGATTGCCTCTTTGGTTTTCAATTTCAAGTTATAAGCAAAAATAATTGAAAAATGCTAAGAAAAAAAAGTGTAAGCTAGATTGTGCTTTTCTGGAGAGATATATTGCAATGGATGGAAAAAGGGGATTGACTATTTTGTGCACATAGCCATCAACGTATGCATTAACTGTCTCAGTTAGAATTACATTCCCGTGATTAAGTTGAGTTGTTGACATGGAGCGGGGAAAGAAGGGTGTGACCTTAGAAAGTATGCTGGTGTTTGGGAATCAGGAGCTGATTTCTTAGGTGGCTCCTAAGCTCATCTTTGAGGGCTACTGCTGGTACTAGGTTTTGTTGCTATTTTTTGGAGCATAATTCTACATTATTTATTTTCTTTCTTAGGTGCATTTCATTTAACTTAATTGTTTTTAACCTTCTTGATCAATTAGAATATTTTGGTTAGTTTTATCCCTCACTCTTTTCCCTTACGTTTGTTTCATTCATTTTCTAAGGGCGCATCTCTTAGTCTATTTTCGGTTAGCATCACGATTCATTTTTTCTAACACACTTCTATTGGAGGTTGGGAACTACTTTGTACTTAACAGTTTCAAAATTGTTTTGTTCTATTTTGTCATTATGATTGGCTACAATTCTGTAAAATTTTCAATTAAAACTCTTATTTTTCTCCTTTTCGTTTTTCTCTGATATCCCTTCCAAATCCATTTTGGCTCCCATTTGAATTGGAGCTTTAGGTAGACAACATTCGCATATACTATGTATTAAATGAATCAATAGGCTCCCATCAGTTTTAGGCATGGTTATTTGATAGATACACAAGCTATAGATTAAGTTGCATCGTAAGTACAAACATCCAAGATGTTTTTTGATGTAGTTGTTAAAAAATAACTGAATTGGATGTCGCTATGAAGGTTTGATACTTATAAAGGACACCATTTCTCTTTAATGCACTAACTCGATTAATTGGAGCATGTGAAGCTTCTTTTTGATCTTTTCATATGGTAAAAATTGTCATTTTTAGTGTTAAGGTTTTGTCAAAATTTGTTGTCAAGTGCCTTTAGGCACAAGTAGTGTTCTAGAAAATATCCTGTTTCTCTTGTGGAGAATGCATTTTGACCCAGGTTGCAGGTTGCTTCAAGGGATGCTGTTGAGCGGAATGCATTTTCCATTATGAGAAACATATTGTGGACTGATGGAATCAGATGATTTGGCAGTCATACTGGTGCAATTCTTGCCATAATTATATTTCTTACTGCTTTGGAGACCACATAAGTGGTTTCTTTCAGTTTGGTTGAACCATTGCAATTATCAGAACCTACACAGGCAACTCTAGCTAATGGAGTCGTCGAAATTGCAGCATCACTTTGCTCTCAAGTCGTGTTTGGTCCATTTAATGTGGTATGTGGGGTTTTTTTTGGGAGTCTATTGAGAATAGTAGAACTGTGATAGTGTATGTCAATTTGGAAGGCAGACCTCCGTATTTACGAAATTTCTCTATTCTAAAATTATGTACACTTAATTCCCGCTCAATTTCACCTTAGATTGTGGACAAGTTTGAAATAGCTTTAGTTTGGAAATGACATTTGAATAAAAAATCCAGCCAACATTGGATCAGCAGATGAGGAGTAATACATTGAATAGTTGGTATATTTGTTTTGCTAGAGAGTACTTGGTCGTAATTTTCATCATTTAGTTGTTATCCATTCTTCGTTATCCCATTCATATATGTGCATTTTGTATTCTTCATATTGTTTATCGAGGAAGAGCATTTGGTTTACCGAGTAATTTGTTTACTTGATTTCTTTAATTTGCTTTATTTGAGTAAGAGTTAAAACCATTGATTTTATGTGAAATGTGCTTATGATGCTTGCAAGTTATTTTTCGACCTGCAAATCAAGTCTATGATTTGAAGCTACTTGATCAAATCCAATTGTGAACCCCTTTTATTTTTCTTCTTCTATTAGAGCATGTGGGTTTCCTTCTTGTCGATTGGCCATTGCAGCATATTCTTTTTTTTTTTTTTTTTTGCCGGTGCAATTTGAATAATGCTGTGATTTTGGTGACCGATGGAGTTGTTTCATTGTTATTAACTTCACTAGGTTACGTCTGTTGTACTTGAAAGTGTACATGTGTTTTGATGATGCATAGTAAGCTCAAAATGAATATAAGTGATGTTCGATATATGCATGAGACTATGCCACTCAAAGTAAAGTAATTGATTTACTAAGTTGTGTTTTGACCTGTATCTTAATTTATTTGATACGTGTGAATAAACCTATTATGGAAATGAACTATTGTTTATGAAAACATATTTTTAATGATGTTTAGTTTTGTGAGCCAAAATGAATGTATTGATACTGGACTATGTATATTGAAATCCTTTATTATAATGTTTCAATACAATGATAACATGAGGTTACAAAATAACATGCAGTATCTCAATACCATGGGCCATTCGGAAGCCCATCTGGCTTCCTGTCCGGCAGTCCTTCGAGAAAGCCGACTAGAAATCCGGTAAGAAAGCTGGCTAGCAATCAAGCAGATTCAAGATCAGATTACGTAGAGGCTTGATTGTATTTCCCTATAATACTCTCAGGAATATCAAGTACCATTCTAAGAAGTATCTTTAATTGAGAAATTTGACACTAATTTGACCTATCTTATTGTAGATGGGTAGATTTTCTCAATCAGGACGAAAAGCTACTTTCTCAATATCCAGCAAAAACAATGTTTTTGATATGGGTGGGCCTGTGATCTGCAAAATAATAAATCGTCAAAGAGCCCTCTGCCGATGTGGCAGGAAGACACTCCGATGATTAAGTTAGGCGAAAGCTCACAGGATGATTAAAAACTCTGGCTAATATTCTTTATTAGCAAGCGAGATTATGCACTAGTTAGAACGTATCTTTTTTCTTGATCTGGAGCTTTATTTATAGACTTA
>JABCMJ010012523.1:0-12023 GCA_014822125.1 Arbutus unedo | reverse complement strand
AAGACGTATTAAACAGAAAAAATGGGATAATTCCTGTGAGGCCAGCAGTCTGCAAGGCTAGGACCTCTAAGTTAACCAAATTTGCAAACTCGTGCGGAATTTCACCTGCAAAGTGATGAAATCTTATGTCAAAAAACATAATAAAAAAGGGGGTTAGATCCAACAAAAACATAAAAAAAAAAAAATTTGTTCAAAAAATTGTACCTTCTAATGAGTTCAAACCAAGATATAACAACTTAAGCATTGTCAAGTTTCCAATCTCACTCGGTATGCGACCAGTGAATCGGTTAGCGGACAACGACAACAATTGAAGTTTAGAGCACTCTTGTAAGCCAGGTGGAATTTGGCCTTCTAATTGATTCCAAGATAGATAAAGGAATTCGAGATTCGGAAGAAAACTACACACATCTGCTGGAAGATTACCCGATATACTATTACCCGTAAAAGCTAGAAGTTCCAACGATGACATGTTAAATATTGTGAGTGGTATAAAACCAGTAAACTGGTTAAATTGCATGTTTAAATACTTCAGTCTTTGAAGGTAACCAACCTCTTGTGGGATAGAACCAGTAAAACTATTATTCTTGGAATTCAGGTACTCAAGTTTAGGAAAGCCACCGAACCACGGTGGAACCTGTCCACTAAAATCGTTCAACCCAATATCAAGGTGTTGCAATCGCCGAAGATTAGCTAACTGTTTGGGAAGATTACCATAGAAACTGTTGTTGCCAATGTCTAACCGGAGAAGGAAGGAGAGGTTTCCTAAGTGAGGAGGGATGGTGCCTATTAGGGCCATGTTAGGAAGATCTATGGCTACAACTCTACGGTGGAGGCGACCGCAGGTGATACCAACCCAATTGCAGATTGATGAGGGAGTACTTGTAGACGTCCAATTGATCACTAGTATGTGGTCTGGCGGGAAAGTGATGAAGGCTTTTAGGGCAAGAAGGGCAGATTGATCGGTGGTGATGTTGGGTGGAGTTATGGATAGAAAAGTTGCTGGAAATTTGTAAAGAAATAATATGGC
This sequence comes from Arbutus unedo, assembly GCA_014822125.1. NCBI lineage: Eukaryota > Viridiplantae > Streptophyta > Magnoliopsida > Ericales > Ericaceae > Arbutus > Arbutus unedo. Next base: position 10,996 of record JABCMJ010012523.1, on the reverse strand, counting down.
AACAAAAATGTGGAAGCCATTAGTTCCCTCCATGGAAGTAGTGAAAATCTAAGAAAATGGAGCAAGCCTGTTCAACAATGGCTGGCAACTGGACACATAAATAGAGCAACTTGATCAGGACATTGTATTTGACTTACTTGTAATTAAGACAATATTATATTCGACAAGTGGAGCAATTTGATTAGGCACTTTTTCTTCATCTGATATTCTCTTCAATAATGCTACATACACATCATTTTTGCACATTATTTTTACACATCATTCAAAACTACGTCGTTTTGTGAACAAATATGTGTATCATTTTTGAAATTGGGCACTACAATCCCCACATGGGACGGAGAAGAAATCAGGAACTAAGGAAGTGGAATTGTTATATGTTTAGGGGTCACTATAGTCTCGTTAATTATATTTTTCTTTCTATTTCTTTCTTCTTTCGCCATTTAAATTGAATATGAAGGAAAAAAAAAAGAAAAAAAAAGAATATTTTAATAAAATATGAATAGAATAGAGAGTTTGATAAAAATGTAGCTTCTCAAAGTAAAAAAAAAAAAATTCCTCCATAATTTGGCGAAAAATTGATGTGGATGCTCTAAGTCTAACAGGCTCTAAATAAGTCATGTTGGTAATTGTAGGTCATACTTGAGACGTTAAACCCAAGAGACCTGAGTCTAAGAAATACGGGCCAAGAGGCCGAAAACAGGCAGCACGAAGTCCACAGACCAAACTAAGGCCCCGAGGCTTGTCGAACCAAGTTCACAGGCCAAGGTAAGGCCTTGCTGATTTTGCAAACCGAATTTCGGACTGAACTTAAGGCCAAAGAGGTTCGTCGATTGAAACCCGAAATCTGAGCACGGGAGGGCTAAAAGGGCGGGGTTGCGGCAACAAATCCACGGGCCCCAACCTCGACCTACCCGGGGGTGGTCCGAAAATGATATTTTCAAAGTTCAGTGACATAGAAAAAACATCATTTTTTCTGGAGTTGATGTTCCGAGACACAAGAGAAAACTGCGGGGTCAGTGCCGCGAGCCCCAAGCCGCGCTGGAAAGAAGGCCGCAGAGGCTGTGGAGATCAATGCCGCGGGCCCTGAGCTGCGGCAAAGGGGGGTGCCCCCAGCGGCAGTGCCGCGAGGGAAGGGGAGAAGGGAGGAAAGGGGGTTTGCTGTGGGGGAGAGGAGGGGCCGCGGGAGAGGTGGGCTGTGGGGGAGAGGGAGAAAGGGAGAAGAGAGGGAGGGGGAGAGAGGGGGAGGGAAATAGAGAGAAGGGAGGGGGTCGTGTCGTGACCACCGTGCCCGTAGACCTCGCTAGTGCACTCCGATTTTAACTGCACAGAGTGTCGAGCCTCAAGGTTGATGGTGGCCGAGTATGGACGCCCCCCTTGCCGGATATCTAAATCCGTGACCTGCGAAGATCAAGCGATGGTGGAGAATCAGGCCTGATGGTGATGGAACTTGAGGTCATGACCTGTAAATCATCAGAGTCTGGGATCGCAAACTGAGGTCGATCAAGGCAGGGTCATCGCTGGGACCCGAGAGGGCTGCAGATCGAAGACCAGAGCCAAACGCGGCCACATGTCTGGCTACCAAGCAACGAATAGTGAAGTCAGAGGATGGGAACGCGATTAGAGCGCATCCTGAGGTCCGGAATATCAGTCCTGACGCGTGCCCTCTCGAGCCACGATGGCAGGGCTCGGGTGAATGGGCCACAGGGATAGGACGTCAACGGTCGGGGAGAGACCGAGCCGATGGTCTCCTGGCCCTACTCATGGGAAAGAAAGGGGACTAGTGGATCGATGGCTTCAAAGGAGGATGGGTCGCCACGGGACCTATCGTCACTGCGAGTCATAGCGAGGGTGGGGTCACTGTGGTTAAACATTTGGGAAAGGGACACGTGTCAAGCATACATAGGGACACTTGTCACCAGAGCATGGGCCTAATGTGCCTATATATATTTGACCCCCCTTATGTCAAATCAGTTGGTTAATCCATTGATTGACTGATTAGGCATAGGAGCATCCTAGAGAGAGAAAGGCTTCCTTTAGGCTTGAGAGAGATTTTCTCCTAGCCTCATTCTAGTATACTCTCTAGGTCTTGTCCCTCACATACCTTCCTAGGCCCATTTTAGGTTAGAGAGAGCTGACATTCTATTTCTCTTGGTGTTTGTCTCATCTTTCACCCTTTCTACTTTATCTTCTTTTCCTTTGGCTAAATCAGATTTCATTGTTCTTAACCTCTCTAGCATATTTTAACGAATATTCTCACCCCGCAGAATCCATCACCTACATTTTGGCGACTTTGTTGGGGAGGTAGTTCAGTGAATGGTCAGCCTAAGAAGTGGTTTGCAACTCTAAGGTGCTTAAATGGCTACTGAAGATAATGAGCAACATGAGTCCTCTAACCATGGAGGAAATGAAGACTCAGCCAGCACGGACTGCACTCTAGCCACTCTAGATGCCTTGCAAACCATACAAGACACTTAGAAACAGTTGGTCATGGTCCTACCATACTTGGGCAATGGATCTCATTGGCCCCATTCATCCACCGGCACAAGGTAACCATTGGATACTAGCCGCCACAGAGATTTCAATCAAATGGGTCGAGGCAGTACCACTAAAAAAGGCGACAGGAGCGGCTGTGGCAAACTTCATCAAGGAGAACATTATATGCAGGTTCGAGATACCAAAACTTATCTTGTCAGATAACGGGACCCCGTTCATAAACAGAGATGTGAGGCACTTGTTGGAGTCCTATGAAATAAGGCACAAAATGTCATCTCCCTATTACCCACAGGGGAATAGGCAAGTGGAGGCAACAAACAAGACCCTTATTTGAATATTGAGCAAACTATTGGATGAGCAAGGAGGAGGATGGGCCGACCACTTGGTGATCTCACTCTGGGCATACAAAACTTCGAACAAGAAATCTACCAAGGCTAGTCCATATAATCTGGTTTATGGGGCTGAGACAGTGTTACCGGTTGAGATTGCCGTACCTTCTGCAAGGTTGGCATTGGCCGCGGAAGTCACCCACGGGGAGATCTCAAAGCCTTGGAGGAAAGGGTCGGAACATCGAAAGATACTGGCAATTTGTTGCCAAGTTTTACAACAAAAGGGTCGTGCCACGAACATTCAAGGAAGGAGACCTAGTATGGAAAGTGGTGAGTGCTATCATGAGGAACTTACCGATGCCCAAATTTTCACCAAAATGGGAAGGTCCCTACCAAGTCACGGAGGCAAACGACAGTGACTATTATAAACTAGTAAGAGTAGAGGACGGGTTTCCAAATGGCCCGATCAATGTAAAGTTTTTAAAGGCATATTTTTCTTAGAATTATTGCCTTATTTTTGTTCTTTTTTATTGAGAAAGTTGTAACAAAAAAAGCAAGGACATGTAATTTTTCTTGAATCAATACAAAAGATTTTATACTACTACAAACATCGAATGTGTACTACAAGTCCGTCCAGATACTGAAAAAAAAAAGAGTACATACTACAAGTCCGTCCAGATACTGAAAAAAAAAGAGTACATACTCGTGCATAAAAAAAATAGAGGAGAAAGAAAAGAAAAGAAAAGAAAACTACTACAGGAGATCCCTCAGAAATGGGTCAGAAGGCCGCAAGGTCAACTCGATAGGTCGGGGAGTGACAATAAGAGCGGCTAAAGCAGTATCCAACTTTTCCTCCATCACAAGCAAGTCTCGTCGGCAACTGTCTATCGCCTCGCGGTACTCTGCAACAGTCAACTCCGCAACATGGGAGGTAAAAACAGCATGGGCCTCGTCAAGCCGAGGCAGTAACCAAGAACAATCAATCTCGATCTTCTTCAGCGCCTTGATAGCAGATAGGGAAATGGCTTTGGTGGAATCGCTGAAGTCACCAACAAGCATTGGGCGAACCCAGTCCAGAAAGCGAAAGAGAGTCAGCAAGAACATGGGGGCCACAATCTCCGATTGAGTAGAAAACCGGGCGAATGTCTCAGGATAGTGCATGAACATAGCATGGAGCTAGTCTGCCTGAGCTCGAGGAAAAGCGTGACCCATGAAGTTGCCGAAGTCAGAACCCATGCCCTGTGAGTCCAAGGGTGGCGCATGGTGAGAAGCTGTGCTCCCTCCTCCCTTAGCACTCGGATGGTCCCGCCCGAAAAGAACATCACCTGTAGTAGTCTCATGTCCCTCTTGGACTCTCTCCCTCAAAGGACTCACGGGAAACAACGGTGGAGCAACGTTGCCCGGCGAAGCAAACTGAAGCAAGTCAAAAGGCGAATGGTAGGCACTACCACGGGGGAGTCCCTTATCCCTGAAATCCCCAAACAATCCCTCTAGGCTGGCTGTCTCCCTACTTCGTGGGGTAGGCAGAAATCGCAAAGAAAATGTAGCATCAGGCAAAGCACGAAAAGAAACCTCTACATCATCTACTAGTGAAGCCGTAATAAAAGGGGGGTCCTTATTGAGATCATGGCAATGTGACGGGAGCTCACGGCATAACTAAGAAACTGCCCCAGAATCGACGGTGGCAGACGCAACGACAGTAGGGGCAACAAGCCTCGCGGTGGTCAGACCCACGGGGGATGGAACAATAGTGTCAAGCAGTGCGGCTGAGGGGGCTGTAGTGGCACGACTGGCGGCGCAGGAGGCGCTGCTAGGAGAATCGCTGGAGGATGGACCAATGACCGGGATGTGCCTAGTAATAGTTGGCTCGGAAGAGAAGCCGTCAGAATCTACGATCTCTATCAGTGTCGGAAGAACTCCCTCCGAGGAATGGTGAGCAACTGAAGGGCCGGCGGCCAAGTCTCGGGGATCCTCCTTCGAATCCTCCCTCAAGAGCTGAGCTTGGGAGCGACGCAAAGCCTCAGAGGTGGCATCTCGAGATACCACAACCGTATGATGAACAAATTGCCTTTTCCTATGAAATTGAGAAATTAGGACCTAGTCCTCGTCGTCGTCAAGGTGCGCTACAAAAAAAAATGATTACACAATTACGAAGTGTAGGAAAAATATCATGCGAGGAAGGGAATAATTTAAAACACAAAATTACGCATACCTGGTGCTGGGTCCACAAGTCTGAACGAGGGGCCGGGAGGAGCGGCAGTAATCCGGGGGAGACCCTGAAAGTAAAACCAGAAGAAGCTCAGAGATCAAAGCACAGATAAAACATGATATGTATATACGAAAAAAGTAAAGTAAAAGGCAGAGAGCGTACCTTCCTCAGACATTTTCTCAAGCGGACCGTTGCGGTGGGTCCTGTTGGGGCTAGAACAGTGGTGGGCAAAGACGTAGTGGCAGTATCATCCCCGAGAGACAACGTACTGACGGGCGGCGCCCAACGGCTCCTCAAGCTACGGGTGATCTCTTTACGCACCAAGCGTAGAGAAATGTCCCACAAGAAGACAAATGAACTAGTCTGGACGACAGCTAGCCCACGAACGAAGTCCATAAAAGAGTCCAAAGTCCATCTCCAAAAAGCACGGTGCGGGGTGGCGAACAGACCGATCCGGAACCTCGGCGGTAAAGTGACCCAAGTGTACCCGCCGAAGAGGTCTGACTCATACTCATGGACGAAACGGCTAAGGCTGGTAAAAAATGGTTGTAGCACGGGCGTGGGGTCAGGTACCCCCTGATCATATCCAAACTATATGGAAAGCCAGTCTAGGCAATATACAACAGACGATGGTCCTGCCTCACTCAGGACTGGCAGTGAGTAGGGAAAAACATGTGCGAAGGCGTTGAGTGTAGAGAGATGTCGGCACGCAGAACGGTCAATAAGATCAAGGTATTTAGCCCCCATGGAGTAAGAAGATAGGACCGGAACCCCGGCAATAGGCTTCAATTGTATGTACTAGCGGGGGACAAATTGCTCGAACCTATCAAAACTGGCCACCTAGAGCTTGTTCACGGATTGACCTAACCAACAGAGAGACTGAGGTCAGGAGATCTCGACTCCATCCTCCACCATAAGGTCTAAGGCATTGCGGTGCCTCTCGAGTCTCGCAACGGGAAAAACAACAGGTATAGGGGCTATGACAGGAAAATTCTCATAAAAGAAACATACGAGAAACTGAGTTTGCATCATGGAAAAAATGTCATACCTCCCAACGGACTGCTCGGTATCGGCATGGATATGGTTAAGCCTGTAGAACAAAGAACCCAGAAACAGAGGAGCCAAGGGAATGTGATCGCCCGCCGCGAAACGCACTGCTAGGTGAAAAGTAAGCGGGCTCGGGCCCTCGATGTGAAAGCTGGGCAGAACGAAAAAGACAAAAAATATACCAAACAACTCGTCAAGTACAGCTCGCCCCGATAGCCGGGACCTTCGTACTCCAATGGGGTCGCTGGTGCCTTTGGCAGAATGTCTTTGAAAAAGTACTGCAACCAACATCCCCAAGAAGTCTTCTTTATGGAGGTACGGCCACGTCCCTCCCTAGTGGTGCTGAAGTTGGAACCCAACTGAGCAGACGCTGTGAAAGCCGTATGGAGCTTATCGATCCTGTTCTAATTTGGCGGCGAGATCTTGAAAGGATCAAAAGCACGCGACCCAAGAGTGTCAAGGTGGAGCAACAGAGTAACGTCCTCAAGTGTGGGCCGACCTCCCCCTATGTGCAGCAGAAAGTGTGAGTGTCCCGGCTCCACCAGGACACGGAAAAATCGATGTTGATCGGCTTTTGGCTCACCGCCAAGTCACAGGAAAGTAAGACGAAATCCAGGATGTCGACGGAATCCAAGACGACTTAATGGTTCGGGTCGAAAGTGACGGCGTCCACCCACTCGGGCCAAAACCGCCATGGCTGAGAAGCAGCGCCATACTGAGAAGGCGAGTAGAGAACATCTCCCCGCTCGATGCATAGACGGAGCACCGATGAAGGAGGGATGGTGTGAGCAGAATCAAGAGAAATATCCGGTGTGAACAAGAAATGCTCGTCTGAAGCGATGACGGGAGTCGATGAAGGCGCCTCCACCTGTCCCCAAAATGGATCCTCACTACCACTAAGATCCGGAGCCCTCCGCCATTGATCCTCAAAAGGAGGAGGAGATGCGTTGAGAAGTGTACTACAGACAGTGTGGGACCCAGAGCTAGCACCACGAGCCATGACAAATATATCAAAGAAAAAAGAAGAGAGAGCTTTCTAGAAAGAGAAGAGAGCTCAAGAACAATGTGAAGGGAATGAGAGCTCCCTCCCATCATATTTATAGAGTTTGAAAAAATCTAGATTTCTATAATTTCAAAGTTGAGGTGACAAGACACGGGATGTGATCGATGTGACACCGAATCAACTAGACGAGACTTAAGGGTGAGGGATTTAACTCTTGAAGTGGCAAGTGTGGTGATTGATTTGACTCCCGAGTGACTAGTCAAAGCTTAGAATTAACCGATGTGACACCAAATCAATTAGATAAGACTTGAGGGTGATGGATTTAAAACCCTTGAAATGACAAGTGTAGTGATTGATTTAACTCCCAAGTGACTACTCAAAGCTTAGAATCAACTGATGTGACGCCAAATTGACTAGACAAGACTAGATAGTGATGGATTTGACCCTTGATGTGATAATGTCAAGGGATGATAGCGATGGATTTGACCCAAGATGGCTAGTCAAAGCTTGGATTGACCGATATGACCCGATGTGACAAGGTAGGGAATGAAAAAAAGAGTTGACAAGGGTCAACAAGATATGACAAGATTGATGGGATGCGCACGACACCCAACAAATACATGGGGAAGAACCCTCGAAGCATCGAGTGGACACACACGCAAGGAATAATCCTCGTGCATGCGAGGGGCAAAATGTCCGAGTCTAGGAAATACGAGTCAAGAGGTCAAAAATAGGTCACACGAAGTCCATAGGCCGAACTAAGGCCCCGAGGCTTCGCGAACCAAGTCCACAGGCCGAGATAAGGCCTTGCTGATTTTGCGAACCAAATTTCGGATTGAACTTAAGGCCATGGAGGTTCGTCGATAGAAACCCGAAACCCGAGCACGGGAGGGGCCGCGACAACCAATTCATGGGCACCAGCCACGAAAGCCAGCCTCGACCTATTCGGGAGTGGTCCGAAAATGATATTTTCAAAGTTCAGTGACATAGAAAAAATAATTTCTAGAGTCGATGTTGCGAGACACGAGAGAAAATCGCAGGGTCAGTACCGCAAGCCCCCAGCCGCGGTGGAGAAAAGGCCACAGGGGCTGTGGGGATCAGTGCCGTGGACCCCGAGCCGCGACAAAGGGGAGTGCCCCAACGGCAGTGCCACGGGGGAAAGGGAGAAGGGAGGAAGGGGGGCTAGCCGTAGGGGAGAGGAGGGGCCGCAAGGGAGGTGGGCCACGGGGGAGAGAGAGAAAGGGAGAAAAGAGGGAGAAGGAGAGAGGGACAAGAGAGGGGGAGGGAAATAGAGAGGAGGGGGTCGCGTCGTGGCCACCGTGCCCACAGTCCTCGCCGGTGCACTCCAATTCTAACGGCGCCGAGTGTCGAGCCTCAAGGTTGACGGTGGCCAAGTATGGACGCCCCCTTGCCAGATATCTAAATTCGAGACCTGCGAAGATCAGGCGACTATGGAGAATCAGGCCTAATGGTGGTCGAACCTGAGGTTGCAACCTGTGAATCATTAGAGTTCGGGATCGCAAACCGAGGTCCATCAAGGTAGGGTCATCGCCGAGACCTAAGAGGGCTACAGATCGAAGACCAGAGCCAAATGCGGCCACATGTCTGGCTACCAAGCAACGAATGGTGAAGTTAGAGGATGAGAACGCGATTAGAGTGCATCCCGAGGCCCAAAATATCAGTCCTGACGCGTGCCAACTCGAGCCGCGATGGTAGGCTTGGGTGAATGGGTCGCAGGGATAGGACGTCAACGGACGAGGAGAGACCGAGCCGATGGTCTCCCGGCCCTACTCACGGGAAATAAAGGAGACTAGTGGATCGGTGGCTTTAAAGGAGGAGGGGTCGCCACGGGACCTACTGTCACTGCGAGTCATAGCGAGGGTGGGTTCAATGTGGTCAAATATTTGGAAAAAGGAACACGTGTCAAGCATACATAGGGACACTTGACACCAGAGCATGGGCCTAATGTGCCTATATATATTTGACCCCCCTTATGTCAAATCAGTTGGTTAATACATTGAATGGCCTATTGTGCATAGGAGCATCCTAGAGAGAGAAAGGCTTCCTTTAGGCTTGAGTGATCTTTTCCTAGCCTCATTCTAGTTTACTCTCTAGGTCTTTGTCCTCCATCTACCTTCCTAGGTCCATTTCAGGGTTAGAGAGAGTTGCCATCATCTTTCTCCTAGTGTTTGCCTCCTCTTTCACTATTTTCACTTCTTCTTCTTTCCTTTTGCTAAACCAGATTTCATTATTTTTAACCTCTCCAGCATATTCTTATGAATAGTCTCACCATATAGAATCTATCCCCTACAGTAATTATAATTAGGTCTTGTTAATGATCGCCTATTAGGCGACGAATAATATACACATAATACTAAATAAATACGAATATCGATACACCTTTTATATATTATCCACCACTTAATAATCACTAGTTAGCATTTTCCATTATAATTTACCTAGTAAGCACTAGTTAGCATTTTTCATTATAATTTATAGCCAGCCAAAACAAAAGTTAATGGTACAACAACTCTTCATCCCACTAGTTCAATTCAATTTATCGCTTGATTTCTTTCGACGCCCATTACCAACAAAGCCAGTCTCTTTCAACATCGATTTCCTTCAAAGCCAGAGGTAAGTTCTGCTCCCTCTCTTTCTCCATGATTCCCATATCCAAAAAATACTTACTTGAATTGCTTTATTGGTCCGCATAGTGTAATTGAATTCCAGGGGAAATGAAAACTCATTTGTTCTCAAGGCTCGTAGTAAAGGGCTAACTCTTGATTTTGGGAGGGAGGTTCAAACACTAGCTTTCTTGGTTGGTGTTTGTTTTTTCAAAATGCCTTGATTTCCATGTATGGGAGGTGTGAGGAAGTGGATGGTGCTTGCAAAGTGTTTGACAAAATGCCTACACAAAGGATGCAAGAAATAATCTCCTAAAAAATGCCTAAACAAGTCCCTTGTGTGAGTCTTGAATATTCTTGGAGATATAGAAGACCTTGAGTCACCCCTTCTATGATATGAGCGCATTTGTCCCAATCCAACAGTGCTCATGTCCCCATATCTACATCGTACAAATTAATTAGTCACTTCTCAATAAGCAGGTAGGAGCAGGTTAGCCTATAAATGATCATGATTTCTTCCAGGCTTGATGGTATGTGGCACAAAGTTTTCAAGTGTTATTTCCTTTTGTTTTGAACAAAAGAAACATAGGACTGTTGTGATGCCGAGAGAAGGGGCAGTGTAAGAGATTCCATGCAGTAGAGGTAGAAATCCAGACCTTTGTTAGGCATGTACTCATAGATCAACAACTTTTCTTCCCTTTCAATACAAAACCCTAATAGTCTTGCTAGATTGACATGTTGAAGTTTTGCGATGAGTGTAACCTCATTTATGAACTTCTCTTGTCCTTGTTTAGGTGATTCCGAAAGTCTCTTCACCGGAACTTCCTGTCCATCTGGTCATTTACCCTGGAAAATCTTCACCTAGTTAGATCGCTAATAACGAAAAAAGGGGTGTGAGATAGGTTTTGAAACAACTCAGCTGTTAGTAAAATTTTCAGAGTTATGAGCCCTTCTTGGTAGCCTACTATGTCCTTATTTTAACATTCTGCACGTGTTCTAAAAATCGGACTAATCGGCCAATTAATTGGTGATTAGTCTGTAATCGGTTGGTCACCTAGTCGATTATACCCAAATTGCTAACAGAAATTGACTGGTCACCTAATCGGAGTAATATCGGCAACTAACTGGCTAATCGTCGACTAATCGGACCGTCGATTAGTTGGCCAATGAAAAAATGAAAATCGGTCAATTAAAACGACATAGTATAGGTTAAGTATTCCTAGGGTTATAAGGACTATTAGTAACATAACTTATAGTGTCACGCCCTCGATTTTGAACATATTATTATAAC
>JABCMJ010012521.1:0-18166 GCA_014822125.1 Arbutus unedo | reverse complement strand
CTTTTGTGAGTCATGATGGTTGAAAACCTTATGTATTCTCTGTCATTTTCTTTTTGTTTGCAGGTAATAGGACAATATAAAAGATGGCTTGGATTTCAATGGTCTTGAAGGAAAAGCAAAGGATAGCACAATCTTGATTTGTTGAGTCTTTTGTACCATAATTAGATGAGGTTTTTTGCTGAGTCTGTCTTACAAGGGCGCTTTTCAATGTAATTTGGGTCTTGTTTGTGGGTCTTCTATCTATCTTCTCATGTGTTGGTTTTTGTGCATGCGATGAGAGATATGAGGCCTCCTGGGTATGTTCTGGTCTAGCTTTGCCTCTTGCTCTCTTTTTTGCTACAAAAGAATTAATCGTTTCATGCTACGTTGGTCCACCGGTGGTGTCTTCAAAGGATTAGTACAAGTTTCTGCATTATTTAGAAATGCAAAGTTTATTGCTTTGAGTTGCTCATGAAGGTTTGCGGCTACCCAGATTGTGGTTTTTTGCTTTTGGTCTTCTACTAATGGTGCCAATTGCTGTGGTTAAGCTTCTGTCTTTCCTAAGGAGTCCAATCGCATTTGGTTGCCTTTTTTCTGTTTTCTTGAGTCCATTGATGCCTCAGGTTTTAGTACTTTGATTTTGTTCACAAGGATTGTAATGGCTATAATACTTTTTTCTTTTATACTCCCATTTGGATAGCTCTTTGTCTACCAATTGGTTTATGCTGTAATCATCTTCTTTTCTTCAATATATATATCATTCTATTTGTCGATACAGTGCTCATATAAGACTAGGTTTAATATTGTTCAAATTGTAGGGAAATAATTGAATCAATTTGGATACAGCGACGCTTTCACAATCGTCCCTAGAAAGGTTTCATTTTGTATACTTTAACAGCGGTTCAAGTGTCGCTAAATAAACTGTCAATAAAAAGAGACTTGTACCAGCACTTGCAAAAAGTGTCACTATAAACCTATAGTGACGGTCATCTCGCGACAGTTTAGCTAACACTTTCTCAAGGGTTGGTATAACCTCTTTGGGTCTATAGCAGCGCTTTTCAGGATCTTTTGTGATGGTTTAGACCGCTGTTAAATCTTAAATTTCCTATAGTGGCTGTAGCTTGCAAAGTAGAGTACTTTAAACCGTTAGATTTCCACCATGCCAATATATCAAAGTCTTCACTTTTTTTTGAGTCAAATATACCTTACTTAGATTGAGTTTGGCCAAAATTTTCTTTTGTATTATTTTTTCATCTATATTAAAAAAAATTCGTTATTAGTTTTTTGGGGTTATTGATTCATATCAATGAGAGGTTTCAAATTTTTTTTTTAAATTTAAAAAAGAGAAAAGTAATCTAAAACAGACAAACTAATAATGGATAAAAATTTGACGCAAAACTACAAACACGAAAAAAATAAATAAAGATAAAAATAATCAAAAAGTTTAAATCCCTGTCATATCCTACAACTAAAACAAAAAAGAGCTTACTAATGACCAAAAGTAAGTCAAAATTTGGCTAACTTATTTTATTTTACCGAATCACGTTGCCAATATGAATATTAATTAGAAGTTAAAAAATATCATTAAAAATGAAAAACAAGCAAAACATCTAAAAAATTTAAAATTAATTCTACTAAACAAGGGAGGTTTTTGTATTAAATGTAAAAGAGATAACTTGTATTAAAGTACATCCTCAAGGAAAATCAGTATAATTTGACCTATAGGCAATTGCGTCTTTTCTCCTCCAAACTTAATATTACGCGTCAAAAGTTGATGGGAATTTAAAAAGCAAGGAAGAATAGTGCATTTTCGAAAAGCTTAGGGCAGTTTTTGCCTTTGTTAGAAACATGAAGGGAGGTAAGTAAAATTTACCCTAAAGAAAATTGTAGAAACATTAATGATGTGATTGCGTTATATATATAAGTTGAAATTTCGATAAGGGACTAACAGTTGAGAACACGCGGAGTTAATTCTATAAAGAGCAATTGTATCTCGGTCGGCCATCTCAACTATTATTAGTCTAGGTTTGCTAAATATTCTTAGATGGAAATTCTAATCGGTAAAAATCTTTCATCAAATCAGAATATTCATAACCACAAAATCCAAACAGTAGAGAGGCCAATTCTATTTTTGGTCGCCATCATATTCAGTTAATTATGTAGAAAACAGTCGTATCTTAGTTGCCCATCTCAACTATTATTGGTCTAAGGTTTGCTAAATATTTTTAGTTGGAAACTCTAATTGGTAAAAATATTGCAACAAATCAAAATATTCATAATCGCAAAAAACGATCGAAATTACATGAACTGCTAGTACAAAATCCGAACAGTGGAGAGGCCAAATTCTATTTTTGGTCGTCATCATAATTTAGTTATCTGCTGCCCTCACAGAAAACGGGCAGTTGAACTTCCATGTCTACATCTAACTTATAAGAAGAATTATGTCGACATTTTCTCAACTCTTAAAGGATAAATTTCACTTACCTCCCCTCAAAGTTTTGACAAATATATAGACCTCCCCTGAACTTTTTAAAAATGCACCATCCTTCTTTGATTTTTAAACTATTCTCTAGATTTCCCCAACTAGTTAACTTTTGATATACGGTGTTAAGTTTGAAGGCAAAAAAAAAAAAAATGCAACTGCTTATAGAGAAAATAAATTCCTCATATACCGAGGTTTGACTTTAATATATTTCCTCATTTTAGTAAATCATGTTAGGTGTTTTTAATCTTGCATAAGTTTTATGTGCATTCATATGATCCAAAAATAAAAAATATACGTTAAATTTGACTTAGTTTTCAACTTCAATGATTTTTTTACTAATTAGCTACACGGTAGGAGAAAGAAATTAAGTTATGTTTGAGATGTTTTAATTTTTAATTTTTTTTCTTTTGATTTTTTATTTATTTAACCTCAGATGTACAATGGACCTAAATTATTTTTATCTCATTTTTTTCATTTCCAAATTTTACTTCTTTTGGTTCAAGTTGTTTTTGTATATTTACTTTTCCAATTTGTCGTGTCCAAATAAATTTAAAAATTTACGATCAAAAATTATAAAAGACCACTAAAGACAAACTAAATTTAAAATAGACAATTATTTTGGATCGTCTTTGTCACCTTTAATTGTATTTTCTCAAATTTGTAATTTTGTTTTTTATTTTTTCAAGACAAATTAAGAAAAGTCAAGTCAAATGCTAAAAAACTCTTTAACAACAAAAATAAAAAAATTGACTCTAAATTTTGGTATTAATTATATGGACCAAATTTTGACTTATTTTTTTGATGTTATCTTTTTATTTATTTTCTCTATCTAGATATATCATCAGGAAAAGCCAAAAAATAAAAGAAAATGACCAAAATAAAAGTAAAAACAATACGTATAGACTTGAAAAGGAAGTTTTTGTAATTTCTCAAGTTATGACAGTCGGTTCATGACTTAATTTTTGAGTTATAAAAATAAGTAAAAAAAGAAAAGAAAAAGCTCAAAAAATCAAAACATCTTAAATATACTTTGCTTAGGCTTGGTTTGGCTCAACATTTCTTTTAGATTATTTTTTTCATTTTATTCAAAAAATTATATTTGTTAGTTTTGCTTCAATTTTTATTTTAGATTATTGGCTCGCATCAACACTAGCAACCAGCCTAAATCAAGCAACGGTCACACTGACCTACCTCTTCCACTGCCCCCAAATGCAGTTCCCGATTTTAGCGAGTTCAACTAGATCATGAGTGCTTTCTTTATTGCTGCCCGTAATCCTTGACATTTCGAACATCAACCACAACCTCACGCTCAACCTAACCGTAGTGTCTTACTTAATGAGTTTTGCAAGTGACGACCTTCGGTCTTCTTGGGATATCATGGAAGTCCATGACAATGGTGACCAAGTGCCTCTCACCACATATCAGATGCTTGGAGAGGCTAACTATTGGTGGGACGTGGTCAAAACTACACAGAACGTTCAGGCTATGAGGTTGAACGCATTCGAGACTCTTTTTCTCGCTAAGTATTTCTTTACACCTGTTAAGCAAACAGTCATCCGGGACTTTATAAACCTCAAATAATGGAGAATGATGGTCACAAAGTACGGTGCCCATTTTCACGATTTATCACATAATGCACCCGAGTTGGTTCCGACTGATAGATCGAGGGCAAGAAAATTCGAGTAGGGACTGAGCCCTTAGATTAGGAGAAACATCATGTAGCTGTAGGAAGCGACTTACGCTAGAGTTGTGAGTGGCGCACTTATGATGGAATGCGCGTCTACTAACTCTAGGAGAATCTGGGTTCAGAACAACACCGACAAGCTTTCAGTGGACCCATTCTACACAACCAAGGCAACCCCAATCAAAGGCCCTACAACAACAATAACAATAACTCCCAACCATAACAATGATACCAGCCATAAAGCCAAGCCACAAGGATATGCTTCAATTGCGGGAGGGCGAACATTTCAAGAATAGTTGCACAATGCTAATCGGAGGATTAGGAGAAAATCAACAACCGTTAGGAGCTCAGCGAGGCAATCAGAATCAATTGGGACAACAACAGAATCAGCCAACTAGAGGAGTTGGAGGACTGTTTGTGTTTGACCAGAATACTAGGGCCAAGATGTATGCACTCCAAGGCAGTGAGGAAGAAGTATCGACCAAAGAGTCATACAAGGTACTTTTGCACTTTCCTTTTGAGTATGGACCTATTTCAATGTATCTTATACATTTATCACTTGCATACCTATCTGTGGATTTAGAAACACACATGTGAATGACTCAGTGCTTGAGAGAGAGAGAGAGAGAGAGAGGCTTTGCTATGTTAAGGGGATAGATCATCCACACCACCAGTTTCCCTTGACTCATTTTCGTTATGCCAGTTGGTAACACATCACATCTCGTATTTCCCTGCCACCTCACAATTACCTCTTCGTGGACTTTCGAACTCACCAATCCAACCTTGAGTTTAGTCTGTTGAAATCATTAAATATTCAAGTATTATGACACTCCTGTTTTCCCGAGAGGGTATCCTTATAAAATATTTCATTTCAAATCCTCTCGAAATGATACAATCTTTTCATTAAAATAAGATTCCTTATCAAACATTCTTGTAAGGTAACTATGTTTAGATGCTTGATTTGAAGCACATTTAGCTGACGTAGTTTCAGTACAAATATCTCGATCGGTTACCATTTGAAACCACAAATCAGTGTCTCTGTTGAATTTCGTACAAACTCATTTCTTGAATCTCAAGCCATCACACTTGACTAGGTGTAACTTTTCGAAGAGATTGACTCCTTTGACCCGGAAGACCTTGTCCTGATAAGAAATCACTATCATGGACCAGACTATTGATAGGACCACACTAGTACCACAAGGAGAAGTGCCTCAAACCCGACACGACAACACAAGGAGAACCGACAATGGAAAGTACCATGAAAGAAGGAAGTCCACTTGTCTACACCCTCAAGACGCCAAATAATTTGCATGAGAATGAGAGAACGTAAAACGTACGCACCACCGCAACTCTTCAGACCTTCTACGCTGAATTTCGAGGATGAAATTCGTTAAGGTGGATATGTTGGAAAAACTTGTATTTTGAATTCAGTAAATAAAATATTTCCATATTTTGGAATATTTTAAAAAGAATTTTTCATATTTAAATTCATTCCGAAATAATTAATTCAGGTATTTAAAATTATTTTTCATATTTATTTCATGTGCCATGTGATTATATGACGGTCATATGTGTACACGCTTACAATATACTTACACAACTTACATCTATACGTGTACATTTATATTATGCACCGACCACAAGCATACTATTTATACATCACATACACATTGCATACGAGTTGTATACATACACATAGAACACACATATATACTATATCATAACCTACCTTATACCCATTCTTGGCCCAAACCCATTTTCACTTGAGCTCATGTATTCCACCCTAGCCTGCCAAACCATATCTCAACAGACCCATTTAACACATCCTAATTGAACCATTGTATGATGGAACCCCCACACCAGATCATATTCTCACCCTCATCATACTCCCACATGCGCATATTAAGTTTAGAAAGTTCAGCAAAATTTGTGAGCACAGTGCTCACATGGTGAATCTTCTCTTTCCCAATGGAATAACCCCTTGCTCCTCACTCAAGCCTCAAACCAACTTTCTTCTATGGTTTGTGTCAAAACCAACTACAAGTCACATGGGTACTACAAAAATCTTTCCCTTTATCCAATGACTATACATGCAAACTTCTCAACCAATACTCCATCTATCTATATTTAAACTTTTCCACTCTCCTTATCATCACATATACGAATTTTTGTATCCACTAAGTTTAGAAGGAGAGTGGGAGTTTCCATTGTAAGAGAGAAAATTAAAAATTTCCAGTAGTGAGAGAGAGAGGTGAAAACTCATTTGAAGCTCAATCTTGCCAAATCAAGCCAAATTCATCCGATTCAAACTTCCTCAATACGAGGTAAATGTTCGTTCCTTTGGTCTCAATTTGTGTAATTCCCAAATTGTGCTTCACGAAGCTTTAACGAAACAAATCCAGTTATGAAATTTTGGAGAAGACGACTCTCGATCCGGATGCCAAACACCCCCCCCCCCTCTCCCCAACACATCCGGATGAACTTGTGTTATGTAGGTCATTTGTATTGAAAATTTTAAGCCCCTTCGGATGTGCTTTTTCATTTATCCTGATGAACTTGCTTTCTATCCAATACTTATACATAAATTTTCATAATTCATCTGGATGCCATAACTTTCCTATTTGGATGACTTTGCATGTTGTAGCTAATTTTCATACTTCATCTGTATGCCATAAATTTTCCATTTGGATGCAACTACAAACTGTATCTTGTTTTAAACACTTCATCCAGATGCGTTTTTTCATCCAACCGGATGAACTTGATTTCTGGATATTTCTTTAATACTTCATCCTGATGCCCTTTATCAGTCATCCTGATGAGATTTCATCTTATTCATTATGTTATATTGAAAGTTTATGCTCTAATATGTTGACCTCACCTTATTCAATCGGATGGTTTTACTATCGGTAGTTTGTTGTGTACTAAGGACTCATACTCTGACCTGCTAACACTACATCTCTCCACTATTGGCCACGTCATTTATTCGAATATTGTTTGCACAGTTGGGATATACCCAACCGGTTGATCATAACCCATCCATTTGGATGACCAGACCTATTGTACCTTAGTCTACCTTAATAACCTATACACTAACCAGTTGACCTCTTATACTCCATCTAGATGAATAGATCATCTAAACCTTAATTTACCTAGATAGACAATATCTCAACTGGATGACCTTGTTTTATGTATTTTAATTGATCTACCTCAACCAGTACCCACTATGCCATTCCAACCGGTCACACTTTCACCCTTTTTGAAAATGGTAACTGCTCTTCTGACAATAAGTTATGAGAATTATGCATTCACCCAATTTAGTCCAACAATGACCCATACAATGATAAAGATTTCATTTTGTTTTAGACTGTTAAATTATATTTCTCCCCCCATGTGATGGTAGATACTTATTCATCTCTAGAAGCACAATTTAGTACATATCTACCCCTGTGTCATACCCTTTACTTTGGAAAATGCATAAGTTACCAATGGCTCCAGTATCTCCTAGGGCAAAATTGATGCGCAAACATGGTAGAAAAGGAGTGTAAGTAATCTTTTTTTAGAAAATTTACAGTTAGACCAACAATTTTCAGGCATTTACGTTGTCTGTTCTCTTACCTCAACGAAGAAGATTTTTGTAAAGTGTTGACAAGTGACAAATCAAAGCCAAAAAATGAAGATAAACAGTGACAAAGAATGTGAAACGAATTAATTTCGAATGATAAATTTGGAGGACAAACTTACATCCGAGAGGTACAAAAGATTCAGGCTACTTCGAACTGAGTTAAGAAATACTCTTAAGGATACATGTAAAAGGTTACAACTATTACTACAACTAAGACTATGCTAGGCTAATCTAACTAAGTGCAAGAAAGGAAAGGAAAGCAAATAAAATGAAAAAAAAAATAAGTGCAAAAAAGATAAGGGGGTTCGTTTTTGTTTTTTTTTTTTTTTTTTTTCCATTTCACCCTTGATCCTATTTATAGACCATTGATGTTAGATGTCATCTGCTTCCTTTGAATTTTTCTGCCTCGTTTCTCGCATGATCCATCCTTCGATATAGGGACAAATCGTGGTTGACCACCTTCAACCATCTTCCCGTTCTTCTCCTACGTCTTTGACGCACGTTCTACCAGTTTGTTTCCCTCTGATTCTTGCGCATCCATGGCAATTACAATAATTGTGCGTGCATGCGAAACGTCAGTGCCTTGCATTTTGCATACGTCATCATAACGATAGTTCATTAATTGGCTCCAAGGTTCGAACGACGTCATTTATAATTCTTGTGCATTTTATCACGTGTGGGTACTTCCAAAATGCAACGCCATGTGTTGAATTCTCATTGGCAAAGCTAGTAGAGTATCAACTGTTACACATGGACCCTAGTGATCACACTTCGAGCCAGACCTTGTCATCCTTGCACCATTGATAAATGACAGAATTACCCCATTCTCTAACAATGACAATTAGAAGTCCAATTTTGACTTGTCATGCATTGATTCTCATTTTAATTTCTTTTGTTAAAACATGAAACACCTTGTCATCCTAACCATGTTGCATGCATACATGCACATCATATTTTCATTCGATTATGATGAAACAAGTGGAAATTGTGGATTGACTTGGACTTAGGTTCCCGTAAATGTTCGATTGTGAAGCATGAGAAGATAGTCCTAGAAAATTGGACTGCCGTAGTAGTCACTCTGATCTTTTGATAGGTAGTGTGATGTTGAAGCCCCTGTCCCTTATACAATGAGTTTTGACATGCTTCCTATCCAGTAATGCATGCACACTTAGTTTATGTTTTATGATAAATTTTGGTGGATTATAACATGGATGTGGTTACACATTATAGGCAACGCTTGTAATGACCCGACAAGCAACGTTTATGTCAACACAAACTTGAGAAATATTTGACGTGACAATTATCACGTGTTTTCACTGTTGGCGCCCCCAATTATGAGAGACAATGGACTTTGACGTGATTGGTTGTTTGATGATATGTATTGTGTTACGTTGTTCCTACCCTGGTTATGAGAGACAACGGACTCTAACATGCTATTGGAAAATGTGATCGACTCAGAAATTATTCTCAAAATTTTGTTGTGATCTCAGTTATCAATTTAGTTACCTATTATTTCAGCACTTGTTTATTGCTTATGTTATTCATTATATGCTTATTTCATGTATATGCATACTTTATTTTGTTACATAAATTGGGATGTACATGTTGGATTGTTTGCTGAGTTTTATCGCTTACGTGCAATTTCTTTGCCCCTAATATTTCACGCCAAGTGCCTAAGATGGACCAGAGAAACCCGTGCTTCCAGCCACCGACAATGTCAACCCGGAGGAGGATCTAATGGCACCATGGTTCATATAGACTAGAATTTGATGCTCTGTAATCCTTTTTTCAGAATGTATTTCTGTTATTTCAATAGGTTGTAATTCGAACTCATATTTTCCTAATTATGAAATAAAAATTTGGTCGTGTTTTTAGTTAATCACTTTTTATTAACATTTCTGATAATCGGTGCGTTACATAATTATTTTGTTTTTAGTGATTTTTTTATGAAATTATTATTTTTTTAGTTTTTAATTGTATTTGGACTAGAGATGAAAATAAAAATTGACTAAAGACGAAAAAGTACAAAACCCTATATATCTTTATTATTTTAAAAGTTAATCTTTAAAATGCAACCAAATTTTATATTTTAATTTATTCACCGATTTAGGATGAAAAGTTAGTGAAATAATATTAAAAAGTTTTTTTAAAGATTTAGTGGATAAAAATTAATAAGGTATTTCTAACTAAAGATTTGAAAGGTGTTTCTAAAACCAAGTTAAAAAAGGTATTTCTAACAATTAAACTATTTTTTGAACTTATTTACCGAATTAAAATACTTTTATTTTTGTGTAAATAATATAATTTGGTTATAGGGTTTAGTGCTCATTGGTAATTTTATTTTTTTACTCCATCTATTTTATATTCGTAGTTCATCACAAAAAAATGTGTAAATTTCTAAGAATGTTTTGTACGAAATTAAGTATCTCAATGTCTTAATTTTTTATTTAAATTGGTAATTATTAAATTCATAAATTATGTTACGAAGTATTTGTTTTCTAAAGTTACATGATGTTTATAGTAGACATCTACAACTATGAAATTGGAGGGTGTACACCTTCTTAAGATTTTAATAAAATTCGTGTCAAAATTTTTGAACTAGTCTTTTGTCTGACGAAATGAATCTAGAAAGTAAAAAATATGTGATCAAAAATCTTAAAAAGTTCACTAACAATGAAAAAAGATTAAAAACATAACATTTATTTATTTTTAGTTTCTTCATAAAACTAGACAAGTTAAACTTTACGAAAACATATCACGAAATAACAAATTCATCAGGGGGTAACAAATTCATCACATTTTATTAATTTAATTTATTGTTCGATTCTTATTATTGTATTTTTTTAATTTCTCTTGTCGAGACAACTGAAACTTTGTAAAATATATCACGAAATAACAAATAAAACTTACTCCGTTCTATAAAAAAACTTGGGCAGTACATATGTCTAAATGAAGCTGAAATCCAATAAAAACCTAACGGAAATCAAGAGTAAAATTAGGGATGAAATCGACCCAATAAAAGTCTTTTCAATGCCGACATCAATACTAATGCAAGTTTGGACGGAAAGTTTACGTCTGGGTCTAAATGAAGCTAAAATCCATAGCAGAGGGAAGATAATTGTAATTGTCAGAAACCTCAGGGGAGGTAAGTGAAATTCACCCTTTGTTAATTACAGTAGCATAGAGCACATCAGTTGACCTTTCTTGTGACAGAGCATATGATAATTCAAGAAAGTCTTGCACTAATTTCTTGTGACAGAGAATATGAGAAATATGTCGACATTTTCTCAACACTAATAGTTTCTTAGTTAATTAATTTATTTACCCAATTAATTGACTAACAAAAACAATCTTTTAATCGTACCCTAACCTAATCCAAAGTCAACTTCATTGGGTTTCTGTGAATTTATTTAAACCACATTTCTGATCTTAATTCCCTCACACCACTCTTCTCTGTCCTCCCCATTTCAACATTTAGTTACCACAATCAAATATTTAATCATGACGAGTATGCTCGTTCCTCGGATTCGAACCACCACCGTAGTGGTTGTGCTAGTTGCAGCGGTCCTCCCGTTAGGGGTGGTAGGAGATTGCACGTGCGATCTGAATCAAGATGGTGATGTCAACAAGAGCAAAGCTCTCAAATATAAATTGGTAGCTATTGCATCGATTCTAGTCTCAGGCGTAGTAGGGGTATATCTTCCTATAATCGGGAAAAGAATACCGGTCCTACGTCCAGAGACGGACGCGTTCTTTATAATAAAGGCTTTTGCGGCCGGTGTCATTCTTGCCACCGGTTGCGTTCACGTCCTTCCAGATGCATTTGACAAATTAACTTCGCCATGTCTCGTAGGCCAAGTTTGGAACTTCCCATGGGCTGGTTTCGTGCTCATGATGTTGACTATCTTTACTCTCATGCTTGATACCCTTGCCACATCCTACTATAGGAGATCCCACTTGGCCAAGTCTAGTACCGGGGCTGTTGTTGACGAGGCAGCGACCCCCAGAGAACATGCCGGTTTCGTCCATATGCATTCTCATGGATCAACCATGATTTCTTCGGGAGTTGAAGATTTTGTTTCGAATGATCTTATCCGATATCGTGTCATATCACAGGTAATTTCAACAGTTAAAGTGCTATAAAGATGGATTAAAATTGGTGTTTAATGGCTGGTGGTGGTGGTGTTGTGGGTTTTAGGTATTGGAATTGGGAATTGTGGTCCATTCTGTAATTATTGGATTATCTTTGGGTGCTTCTGAAAGTCCAAGTACTATAAGGCCTCTTGTTGCAGCCCTATCCTTCCATCAATTCTTTGAGGGAGTGGGACTCGGTGGATGCATTACCCAGGTACTGATCTACACTTCCATCGGCCTTAAATTTTAGCATTAATGTTAGTGTCTTTTCAACTATTTTTTTAATTGCATGTTTTAGATAAATAAATTATTCGTCTTGACAGATTCAGAGAGGCTATAGTGTAGTTTTTTACAGTGCACGTATAGTGCGGGAAAAATAACATAATTTTATCCACTTTCTCCTCGAAACTATATCGTTTTGATCCCCATGCATTAGATAACAATTCGCATGATAAGTTAAAATGATATACATTTAAGAAAAAAAAGGATGAAATCACGTCATTTTTCGTGCACTACACGCGTACTACAGGAAATTGCTCCATAACTCCCCCAAAATTCTATTGATGAGGAAGTTTTTAAAAAGTTTACAACAGATAAAATGTTTAAAAATGATAGTTTTTCACTATTTTGTTTTTATTTGCAACGGCATTTTTTTGTACTTGTCTTTAATTTCGGTCTATATTTTCATACTTTTTTTATTCATCTTGTCGAGACGGATAAGACAACACATAAAATTTGATGAAAACCCATAAAAAACTAGTAAATATAAAACGATACTGATTGTCATTAACAAGACAAAAAACAAATAGTCTAAACTCAGTCATAATCTCGTTTCATAATTTTCTTTTTGCTCAGCATCTCTTTCATTAATTGCATATTATTTTAAAAAGTAGGAAAGTTCGAAAAGAGAAAAGGTGACTATTGAATGGAAATTAAGGAAAGACCATTTAAAATTTATGGTTAATAGGATTTTGGTTAAGAAAGCCAATTTAAAATGCATAGTGTTGCTGGAGAAAAAATTAATTGAAAAATAGTTTTCAACAAATAGGAATTGAAAAAATTAGTTGTTGAAAAGATAGGAAACGAACAATCCTGTTATTATTTTATTTTTTTTACAAATGATGTCTTTCTGACATGACATCAACGATTAGGCTCTCGTGAATCTGTATACTGACTCCACAGAAATTAAATCACGTATAAAGGATTTATGATATAAACATGTTAATGTCGCATTACTTTAGACTAGCTTTTTCTTAAATAAAATTATGAGTTTCGGTATTATTTTTTGTCGTTGACATTAAAAATTTACGTATGAACTGCGAGAATATATGGTACACATTCGGATGTGTCATGCCGTCACGGGTCCACAACACTATCCAACTCCATGCCTCGGAAGCATTGTACTACGATATAAAGTAAGACAATCACAAGTCATACAATCACAAGTCATCAACAACACAAAACCAATGCCTAAAGTGATTTCCCACACGGGTCCACAACATTACATTATGCTTAAGCAATAGAGAATGTAATGTCAATCAATGCTATGCACACAAGCACACTCAAACCATGCCAAATGCAACCAATTTTGAACCCATGAGACTAAGTGTCTCAACACGGTCTCAAGGTATTCTAATCTATTACTTCGATACCAAGTTGTCACGCTCTCAATTTTAAACATATAAATAATACACATCCTTTAAGAAAATCTCACAATTCTCACCAATAAACCCCAAAGATTTTATTAATGATCAATCATTTAATCAAAGTTTAAACAGGTAATCTAGATCAAAAGAGCATAACCCGGCCCGATATATCAAAATGTTATATTCATCTGTTTAAAGATACATGATTTGTTCATAAAAATGGACAAAAGCTATATGAATTACATAAAACTTTTTAAAAGAGTTTACAAGACACAGCATGAAATCTATCAATGTAGCTCCCAAAATGATGCATCATCTCATGCACTTTAAACACTTTATGCTAAACTTTTGATAGGGTACTTGAAAAAGATAGGATGAGCTACACGAACCAGTAGGAAGATCTACACTAATATTACGAACATATGAAGTAAAATTGGCATACAACACAAATATTGTATGATAACACAATCATAATCTCAAGATACTATATCAGAACATGCATGCTCAATGTACTCACCCGTGATGCTATCATCTCATATGACTATCTTCTAAAATTTCAGTTTTCATTGTTAACATATCATCGTTTATTACTATGTTATTCATCTTTTAAGTTTTTGCCCGAGTTGGATACTAACACCATAACATGCTCACCAAACAGAATTTCAACAAAAGCCAACGATTTCATACGTACTCCCAGTACACTTCCGAAGGATGCATGGCTAAGTAGTATTAGCCCAGCATGATCATATGTATAACACAAGGGAAGTAATAGAATAATGCCATAACAGTCCATCAATACCAAGTTATTCACTCATCAAATGCTTTAGTATACCACATGGCTCACGCGTCCTATCGAAATATCATTATCACGTGTAATATTTGTCAATTCCTAGCATTCTCCCGAAAGAGACCAGTACATTCCTAGTATTTTCAAAGGAGTCTAGTGCATTTATAGCATTTCTGAAGGAGTCTAATACATTTCTAACATTCTTGAAGGAGTCTATTACATAGAACCACGTCTTATGATCATTTCACATGTCAACATTTATCAATGTATCATATTCAAATTCCCATCAAACAAATAACGCATCAAAAGGATTTCTAACATTCGATCAATCGAAATAAGTCTTAAAATCCCATGAAGTTTGGCAATCCACAAGAAAAAGACAATCCATAATCTATGATATTAAAACTGATGTATTTCAGTAATAAGATAGAAGTAAGCAACTGAAGCCTAGAAGGATGACCATGCACGAACACATAATGACCAATCAACCAACATCATATCCATGCTGAATCTCATAACTCGTCTCATGGTCAAAAATGTTATATAGGAACACACTATATACTCACACATATGTTAATCAAAGTGGACAATGCATCTTACACATAAGGAATCACCAACCACATTTAACTCAATTACACACGACATAATGTCTTACAATAGGGTAAGGCCCAACTCTTTTCTATAGGAAAAGGGGGGCTCTTAACTACACTAAAATCGAGTGAAACATCTCCTGAATCGATAACATGAAGGGGTAAACCCAAATAGGTAGAACCTCACGCGCAATCCTCTCACAATAAGACTCGAAACACAATCACATAACGATTCCTCACAGACAAAGTTTCGGCCTAAGAATAGGTATACGATTTTTATACGAGCGACATACACTACAACAAAATTAGTCTATAACAACGAAATAATTTCATCTCGAAAGCTATATTTTTTGTCGCCAATGCATTCAGCGACGAAAATTTTCGTCGCTATTTTTCGTCACCCATAGTTTCATGTGAAAAGTCCAGCGACTAAAAATAAAATTCGTTGTAAAATATGTTCTATGGTGATGAAATAATTTGTCGCTAAATATAGTTATTAACGATGAAATATTTTGTTGCAAATATTAGTTTTTAACGACAAAATATTTTGTTGCTAACTGCAATCATTTCACGAGAAAATTATTTTCATCGTTACTAACTAGATTTGGAGATGATTTTTTTCGTCGCTAAATTGAGTTTAAATTCAAAACAAATTGTCATAATGAACATCATTCTTTGCCAAGACTTAAACACTAGACCTTGACTCCCACAACCACCTTAGGGACACTCGCCTTGACCACTGAAACACACACAATATTTAGAAATTATTTACAATATCTATTATATAACATATGTTTAAGATTTTCTTAAAATAGATGTTAAACATAATATATTATATATTTTTATCTCTCTCTCCTCTCTCTCTCTCTCTCTCTCTCTCTCTCTCTCTCTCTTAGAACATTAAATTAAAATTATTAACTCTCATCTCTCTCTCCCCCTCTCCTCTCTCTCTCTTTCTCTCTCCCTCTCTTTTAAAATATTAAATTTAAAATTATTACACTATCTCTCATCTCTCTTTCTACACTCTCTTCCTCTCCTCTTTCTTTCTATCTCTCTCTCAGTCTCTCTCTACCTTTCTCTCTAGCCCAAAATTCAAAACCTATCTTTCATCTATTTCTTTCTTCACTTTCTCTCTCTCTCTCTCTCAATCCTAAACGAAAAATGTTAAACTTATCTCTCCACTCTCTCTCTGATCAAATCATTAATTTAAAATGATTTCTCTCTCTCTCTCTCTCTCTCTCTCCCCTCTTAGTAGTTGTACCAATTGAATATGTGCATATTTGCGTATATATATATAGATGTAGATATATACATATAAATATACTTATATAGGGGATACATATGTCTATAATACAAATAATATACATGTATATGTAGATGTATCCCTTATACATATATATATATATGTCTATAATACAAATAATATACATGTATATGTAGATGTATCCCTTATACATATATATATATATGTCTATAATACAAATAATATGCATGTATATGTAGATGTATCCCTTATACATACATATATATATGTATCCCCTATATATATAATACATGTACATATCTTTTCGTTAGCGACGAAATTATATTTTTCGACTCAAAATATGTCATTCGGCGACGAAATATTATTTTCCTCACCAAATTTATATATATGGCGAAAAATTATATTTTTCGTCTCCAAATTGGTATTTTGGGTGAGAAAATATTGTTTTCGTCTCCAAATATGTGATTTGGCGACGAAATATTATTTTTCTCCCCAAAATTACCTATTTGGAGACAAAAAATATAGTTCGTCGCCAAATATATTGGCGACGAAAAAAATATTTCATTGCCAAATGACATATTTAGAGACGAAAAGTAAAATTTTATCGCTAACGGAGTACATTTGGTGAGAAAAATAAGTTTCTCGCAAATATATTTAAAAAGGCGACCAAATATTTTTTTCGTCGCCATATATACCCATTTGGTGACGAAATTAAATTTCGTCTTCCGATTTTGTCGCCATAAATGATTTTTCTTATAGTGATAGATTGACAATGACGTCGATACCCAGTATTCCCGTTATTAGGGCGTACTATATAATTTAGCTCAACATTCTTTCTTTCACAAAATATCATAGGTTTTAATTGATTATTTAACTCGAAATAACTTTCACATCACAAGTTAAGTCACTGCCCATATCCGGTTACCTCATTAGCTTATTAACTCGTAAAATATCGTAGGGTTTCATCAGAAGTTCTGAAATTTCAAACGTTCCTAAGTCGACGATGCCAACTATCCAAAACACAAGTTGTCTCTCCAAAATGCCATATCACATCTCTAATCATCCTCGATAATACCACACTCCTAAACGGAATATAATATGCTAAACAATGGCCTAAAATCATAAACATGTCATCCAAGAGTCCAAAACAAAGTGTCCCATATCAAGCATAGCCGCTCGAGCGAGGTGATAGTTGCTTGAGCGACAACAAAATTACATAGGTTGCTCAAGCGATGAAGAGGTCACTTGAGCAACTCTGGCGATTTCAGAAAATCTCAGAAATCGCAGATCGCACAAAATAAATGCGTACTCCAAATCATCAACTAAAAACACGATCAAAGCTTCAAAACATAACATATACGCATAATAAGAGTTAAATCCCCTACCTCAAGTTTCGGATCAACGGATTTGACGAAGAACACAAAACCCTAGCTTCCAAGATCTCTTGAGCCTCAAATCTTCTCCTCCGAGCTTTGAATCAACGATCAAGTCTCGGATACTCGTCAAGCATGATATAGTTCTGACATATCTTGAAGAAATGAGAAAAATGAGCAAAATTTCTAGTGATATGTAGAGAGAGATGAGAGCAAAGTAGAGAGAGAAGGAATGGGGCAAATGAAATGTTGAGTGGTCTCCCCTCTGTCTCAAAATCTGATTATATGCTTCCTAATGGGTTCCCAAATAAAGTCTCACCACTCATATATGTGTGCGTATCAAAATAAAAGCTCCTGCTCCAAGGCCCACTGCTAAAAATCCCGAATCACTTAAAAGAAATCAAACACATATCCCGAAATAATTAAGTAAAATGCAAACAAAATTTCTGGATTCTTACAGGATGAGTAATTTGTCACGCCCACAAATTTAACATAAATAAAATTCCATATTATAACCGGAATTCTCACAAGTGACACTAATTACCCCAAAATAAGTGTTAGAGAACCCAAATGTTCCAAGTCTTATCGGTTTACAAAGTCAC
>JABCMJ010012507.1:0-42320 GCA_014822125.1 Arbutus unedo | reverse complement strand
AAATTCAGATGTTGTAAAGCATTACTATTTGTAATTCATTTTGGGGCCTTTAAATGGTTGTATTGTCGAAATTGTCTCTTTAAGTATCATGTATCGACTTAATTTTAATCAATCCAAAATGTTATTTTGATCATCGAACAAATGAATTATTTCTCTTTTTGCTGTTATCTTGTGCCTATATAAAAAAAAAAAAAATGGGGGCCCCAACAAAAAATAGATATGCAAAAAAAAAAAAAAAACGCTCTGTTGAGTAACCTCCTAAAAAATATGCACACGTGAAACTCTCTCTCCATTTTCCTCTCACAAAATAAAAAATGCTCGGTTTGATCAAAACTCATGAGGAACATCCCATTTAATTGGAAGTAAGTTGCTTTCAGTTGTAAACAAAAATTCAGCATGGTCAAAACCCGAAAGGGGGCTATGGCAAAAAAGGATAAAAAGTCAGCATGGTCAAAATCCGAAAGGGGGCCAGGACAAAATCAGCTAAACTGGCGTGGTTAAAACCTGAAAGGGGGCTATGGCAAAAATAGAAAAAAAAAGGGCCTAGTCAAAACTTGAAAGGGGACGTGGTGCGCAAAAATAATGAGAACCGGCATCATCGAAAACCCGAAAGGGCGACAATGGAAAAAATGGTCCAAAGTGAGAGTCCAAAAGCATAACGGAAGTGAAAATTCTATGATCAGTTTTGTGCAAATTGGGTTGGTAGTTCTTAAAAGAGCAGAAGTCACGGGGGTGTCATGAGTTCAATTTCAGCAAATGTTCAAATATGATTTTGTCAAGGTCATGCAAAGTCTTGTGCTAAGTTTGTGTGCCGATTGGATCAACAGGCTCATTTTTGCGGACTTGTTTATTTTCTGGTAAAATCTTTGACTATCTTATTAGCAAACAAGTAAGTTTAAATTTAATGTCACATTTGATCTTTATAAAGAGAAGCATACATGACGAGAAAAATTACATCTATATTACATTCATTATTTAACAATTACATGGAAAAGTACAGAAAGATGCAGATACACTGAAAATAAAGACAATAGGTTATAGCTACAAAAAAAGAAGGCAAGAACATAACTCGCTGAAAATTGGGGAGGTCCACCACCACTGGCTCCGCTACCAGGGAACTGATATAGGAGGTCTCGGAACATTGACAATGCTTCCTAGTACCGCTCTAACAATATTTGATTATCTAGAGCTCCCGTAGAGTCAGCATCTATGAGATCCTGTACCAGGCCAACCAAGAAGTGTATTTGATCGGCATCAAGCTGCCCATTTGGAAGGAGTTGTGCTATCATGAAGAGATAACTGCGAAGTTCATCAACTCAACGCATCATATATCCCCATTTAAGGCTCAATTGGTGATTTGCGTCTTGAAGCAGGCGTTGGTATGAATGGTTGGATTCATGAAGGGCATTGCGGATCAATGACACAGATTTGCGTTCTTGGGTCATGTCATTGAGCTGTTGCTGCGTAGATCGAAGACTTTCTTCCAAATCAGCAACCTTGGAAGATGAACCAACCCTTGCTCGAGCATCATAAAAGGCTGTGCCCAAAAAGACAACCTCTTGTTGGAGGAGGAAAATCCTCTCCTCATTATCATAAAGAAGGGCTTTGGTTTGTTCGTGACTAGCTTCCGAGAACTCCCTTGCAATCTCAGCGGCCCGTCTAGCTGGGATGGTTGCTTCCCTTTCTTTAATGAGGATCTCCCTTTTCGTACCAGGCTGCTCCACCCATATATTCCATTCCTTCCATAAATGGAGGAAAGAGGCTTCTCGTGACTCAACATACTGGGCATGTTGGCCTGGCCCGGTAGGGTATCTCTAAAGAGTAAGGCATCATACTCCATGACTTCCCTTGCAATCTCGGATTGTATCCAATCCAAGTAGGAATCAGAAACACCAGTTGTCGCTCACAGCAGTAATTTGTAAAATGGTTCTCTGGTTCCATATCATAAAAGCTTCATTGACGACCCCAAATTGCCGGAGCGCCCTATTCCCAAAGTAAGGGACCACCACTTGCAAACTCACCAGAGGTATAAATGACAATTCATGGTCAAAAAAGGGACAATCGAAATTTAGTGGCCCGAAAAACACCAATTTTCCAAACAATGGTGTCAGGAGTAATGTTGTCAAGTACTTGGATCCATCGGGAGCGATTTTTCGGTATCCGAGGAATATTATTTTGCAAAAGGGCAAGGCGCCGCACTGGAATTTTCCTGAACCATCGAGGATGGGTGGAATGACTTTGGAGTAGGTGAGTGACTATCTAGACATATAACAACTCTGCGCCTAACACAAGAGCATTATTTTTACCATCTCGGGCAAGTGTGAGACTGTGATAGGTTTTTGCCAATGTGGCAGGAATAATAGTCTGCCCTTGAATCACAGCAGTTACCAGAAAAGTGGCTCTCAGGTCAAGAAGATTGTCCTAATGAGAAAAGAACATACCTGCTAAGAGTACAAAGACAAGGGCATATTGGTGACATCGAGAGCCAACTTGTCCACTGGAGAGGTGTATGAAGTTGGGACTGGTGGGTAGAAAGTTCTTAACATTGCCAAAGATGCTGTACATAAATGCTATGGAGACAGTCAGGATACCGCCAACTTCTTCCATCTCAACAAAATTTCTTCTCAAACCGACAAGTTCAGCAAAGACCACTCTCGGTGCCTGCCTATTGACAAACTGCCACGGGCTATGTAATTCCGGCCTCAACCGTAGCATGTGATGATGTTCTTTTGAAGTGGGAGTGAGCTCATTCACCCCAAAGCGGAAAAGGTTCAATGATGAGACCCAGAATCAGATGATAACCTCCAAAAAGCCATTGGGGATGGTCATGCTGAGTAGGACAATCAAGCTCCCAGAAATAGTTTCAAATTCAGTTTGTTCCTTAGCAAAAAAGCTCAATCACCAGGATAGCAGGAGAGCTACTAGTTCAGGCAAGAAAGGCATGCTGGCACAAGTGAAAAAGAGATTCAGTATCCTTTTTATGAGAATTAGTTTGTGTTATATAAAGTTCCATACAAGCGTTATAATAAAGAAAAAATAGGAATACAATTCATGCATACATTCAAAATAGGAAGAAAACACGGAATATCATGAAGAAAAAAAAAAGAACTCGGGTCAAGTCTTCAAATACCTATGATGCAAAAGTACATAAAAATTAAAATACATATACAAAAGAAAAGCATCATCTACAGCATAATATGATCTTTGGATTCATGAAAACTAAGGGCTAGCGTTTTCCTCTAGTTCAAATCATGCAAGTCTACTAAGCTCATCTGCTTCGGAAGGTGTTGTAAAAGGTTGAGAGGGACCTTGAAAAAGAAGCATCAAAGCAATAATTAGGATAAAAGATAAATATGAATGATGATGCAATAGATAAAAGCAAAGGGAAAATATGGGTGAGAAGTAGAGATATACCTATGAGGATGATGCACCAGCCCAATGACTAGAGGGTGACATGTCCATTTAAGGGAAATACATAGGTATTTGTTGTTGCAGCAATTGTTGCTCCCTTTCTGCCCATCTCGCTCGCTCCCTCTTTATTTTCGCTTGTATTCTATCCCTGTCATTTTGCAGATCCCTGTATATTTGGCTCGACGCCACGTTGGTCTCAACTAGGGATCTCCGAGGGCGATACACTTGTTCTTTTTGGGTAGACATCTTTCCCATCACAGGGGCAAGGTGAGTGAATCGTTTGATTGATACATTATGAAACTAGGATGAATAGTCACCCCACACCATAAGAGAGTTGATGCTCACAAGATCCGGACAGGAGCCAAAGCCGTGCAACCCAAACGTAACCGCTGGAGGGTCTACCGGGATCATTGTCTATCCTGTCAACTGTCGAAAGCAGCGCTCGCCCATATAGAGTTCCTAAGTCTAGAAAGCCAAAAATAGGAAATCGGGCCCAAGACATTCAAAATTCTATTGACAATTCAAGACCTTCTCGCGATAATTTCATGTTAACAAAAGGGCACCAAATTACCTCATCTGGGGTAATTTTTTCTAATTGGGATTTGAGG
Source organism: Arbutus unedo (assembly GCA_014822125.1). Lineage (NCBI taxonomy): Eukaryota > Viridiplantae > Streptophyta > Magnoliopsida > Ericales > Ericaceae > Arbutus > Arbutus unedo. The sequence goes on along the minus strand of JABCMJ010012507.1, from coordinate 38,301 downwards.
GTAGCTAAGTTCGAAAAGCTGACTGATCTAGAATTAGGCATCAACCATCTAAGGGAACGAGGGAATGTGTTCTCATTCCTCACAAGGGGAGGGGCAATAGAAGGAAAATGTTCAAAAGACCACCATACGAGAAATGGCTAAAAGCCTAGTTGCGTGGTACAAGAGCTGCTAACCCTACGACGCATAACTTGAAGGAATGCCCCAAAAGTAAGTTGGCCCTAGTTCCGTGGAGCACTGTCAGCGAAGTCTACCATACTCACCAAGCTAATACTAAACTACTCCAGTTGTTACTTAAGAAGTAGGAAACTATTATGTAAAGCAATAGACGCCTCTGCTATTGGTAAATTTCAGTGCCACTACTCACGTTGATGTACATGTCAGCAAGCTCCCACAATGAAGAAACATATATTAGTCTCCCTTGGAGATCATGATGATTGGTACCTAAAACTCGGATGGCATCTTCTATGGTTCCAGAGGGAGTGGACACCAGTTGTCCTTGACCAACTCTAAGGCCTGTGATGGTCGTCCATTCAAAATGGGTCAACCCAATTTCACAGTCACTTAAATGCAAGGTGTTAATTTCGCTAAATCAACGTTCAACAAGAGAATTCATTAAATTGTGAGTAATTCGGAAAAGTGAAATCGACAAAAAGTCACGAAAACCCTGCTAATGTAGGATTTTTTTATAACAAGTGTGGACTGACAAATAAGTGTCATAAGTGGAGGACCAGCTACCTCTGAAAGATTAGGAAGGTGGAATTTGATGGGTCCGTAAGAATATCGAGGGATGGGAACTTAGGTGATGCAATAAGAGAGTGTTTGGTACCACAACTACATTTTCGTCTTGTCCTATGATCATATCATCTCTCCGAAGTTTAATGCCATATCCCGAGACTGAAAATTCCTCAACAAAAGAAGTCCTAGAATTTAAAATGGAGGCCAAGTTGGTGCTTCTATCCGCCTCATCAATGTCATCATCATAATGAGTTTCTTCCCTCGGATTTGAATCCTCGGGCTCACGATGCGAACATGAATGGCTAGAAGAAATAGAGCGGCGATGAGGCATCCTACGTCAAAAAAATCAAAAGAATTCAATTTTTGTTCAAATTTTACAATTACTACCTTTTGTCTTTTCTCATATTTTTGTCCAGATTTTAAGTCTTAGAATCGTATTTTTAAGGCTTACTTTACATTTTGAAATCGTATTTTCAAATTTTTTTATAATCGGAATCGTATTCTCGAAAATTTTTAAATCTTAGAACCGTAGTTTTAAGACTTACTTTACATTTTGAAATCGTATGTTCAAAATTTTTCATAATCGGGATCGTATTCTCGAAAAAAATTAAGTCTTAGAACTGTAGTTTTAAGGCTTACTTTACATTTTGAAATCGTATTTTCAAAATTTTTCATAATTGGGATCGTATCCTCAAAAAATTTTAAGTCTTAGAATCATATTTTTAAGGCTTACTTTACCTTTTGAAATCGTATTTTCAAAAATTTTTATAATCAAGATCGTATTCTCGAAAAATTTTAAAGTCTTAGAATCATATTTTTGAGGTTTGCTTTATATTTTGAAATCGCATTTTCAAAATTTTCCATAGTTAGAGATCATATTCTCAAAAAAGTTTAAAGTCTTAGAATTATATTTTTAAGGCTTACTTTGTATGTTTGAAATTGTATTTTTAAAATTTTTCATAATCGAGATCGTACTCTCGGAAATTCTTTTAAGTCTTAGAATCGTCTTTTTACAACATGCCTTACATTTTGAAATCGTATTTTTACTTCAGATTTTGAAGTCATATTTGTGAAAAAAATTCATGTTTGGGGTCGCATTCTTGTAAGGTGTTTCCAAATTGCAAAATCATGGGAGTTTTTTACATTCAAAGTTGTATCTTTAGGATTAATTTGTTTCTTGTGTTAATTAAGTTTTTCAAAGACTATTTGGCTTAATATTTTCACTAATCCAGATTCCGAATAAAGTTATCAAGTCCATCTATTCATTTATTTTAGTTTCAAAATCAAAATTTTGAAACTAACCTTATCTACTTATTCTACTTCAAAATCAAATTTTTGAAGTTGCTTAGGTTACTTGTTTTAGTTTCAAAATCAAGTCTTTGAAATTAACTCCATTTCCTTGTTCTACTTCAAAGTCAAAACTCTTGAAATTATTTAGTTTCACTTGGTTTCAAAATCGAATTTTTGAAATTAATTTTTATTCTAGTTTTTTTTTTTACTACAAAATCAAATTTTTGAAATCATCTTTAACTTATTTTGCTCTCCAAATCAAATTCTTGAAGGTAAACTTTTGATCACTTCTTTTATTTTAAAATTAAGCTTACCCTAACTTCAAAGTCAAAATTTAAAGCCAATTTTATTTTCACGTGCTAGAATTTTAAAATTTTTATGCACTAACTCTGTTTTGGCTATTTTAAATTTTAGAATTAGGATTTTGATATTATTTTGTTTTGCTCACTTCAAAATGAAATTTTTAAGAAAATGTTGACTTGTTCCAGTTTGGTTTCTGAACCAAAAATGAAAACTTTTATTTTAAGCGGCTCATGTTTTAATTTTCAGTCGTTGCATTTTACGTTTAAGCTTTCCCATGCATGCTAAAAAAACTAGGAAAAAGGGAAGCTTGAAATCAGTGTTTCGAATGTTTCCTCGTAGTGTGTGTGTAATCTCCTTCTAATAAGAGATCCCTTATTTTGCTACGGTGTAAACCTTCTATTTTCTGACCAAATTTTAATGATCCAAACTACCTATAAATACCTAGATATGTCACTAAAATAGTTCCCGCATACTAACAAATAATATTGTTAGCTTTACATTGAGAAATATAAAGACACCATAAGGTAACATATGTGGAAAAAATATGTGTACTTCATACACCCTAACATGCAAAGTTTTCTTTCTATAGGAAAATTCAAATGAACATCAAAGAGAGAGATCATACTTGGTTGTTTAAAAGACATGAAAAGTTGGTTATGGGTATTAATCTAAAATTTTCAAAAAAAAAAAAAAAGAAGAAAAGTGTGCATGCATGAAAGTTTAAAGTGCTACCTTCAATATGTGAAGCTGGAGCTAAGAATGGTACAAGAAAGTATTCCACGAAGCCTCAGTAGACCTTCCTGATCAACAAACACAAAAGCACAGTGACAAGTTTGGAAAATAGTGGAAAGCCACTGGAAAGATCAGGAGGAGGGGTTCAAGCTCACCTTGTATAATCTGTTTGGTAAGATTGCTCCAAGTTGCAAGCTTTGAAAAGAAAAAGGAGAAAGAAACAGTGAAACAAAGTAAAGTTTTTAAAGAAAAATGGGGTAAAATGTGAGTACTAAACAAGGTCTACCTTTTTGTAGTATAAATTTGGTCGAAATTTTACTTAAACGAAGCAAGAGGTATGAAGGTGAAAGATATTCGGAAGTGGAATTTTGAAATGTCTTAGAAAGAGGGAGAGGCTTCGGGTGAAATAAAGTAAGCATGAACGAGAGGTTTTTAAAGGAAATTGAAAATAAAAATATATGATTTTGATTTTAAAAATAAAGTACAAGTATGTTAGAGTGTTAGATGTACTTCACACATGTGAAGGGAGAGAGAAGGTGGCTCGGATGAGAAAGAGAAAGAAAGCAAAAGTAAATGCATAGGTATATAGGTATATAGGTGTAGGTTTTTCTTTTTACACTTGACATGTCTTGTCATTTTATTTTTTGTTTGATTTTTCTTCTTTCAAAGAATTTGTGGCCGTAGATGAAAAGGAAAAGCGGTCAAAGTTGGGGAGATGATAGAGAGAATTGAAATATGTCATAAAGGACTTTGTTCTTTTATGACTACATTACGGTTTGATCCCTGAATATCTTAAAAATGTTCGTTTATCATATAAAAGCACGCGCGTAGCTCAGTTTGCAGTGGGGCAAAATGTCCTATCTTATTTTCTTTGCCCATTCTTTATTTTCACTAATGAATGAGGAAAGAGGGGCAGCTGTTAATACCATATTTTACCCCACCACTCAATATTTGTTAAAACAGGATGCTTGATAAAGCCTGAAGAAGCCGAACACGTAAAATGATAATTTTTCCCTTATAAGGTTAGACTGTGCAAAGGACCGTCGAGAAGCCAACGTTTTTTCACCAAAAGCATGCTCGGATATCATAAAGGTCTGTTAGCAAGATTGAAAAGTGAATCGAGCAATCTTCGCAGATTTGGTGTAGTCTAGGTAAAAATGATCATTTTGTCCCTAAAGGGCCAGTTCAGCAAACACAAGCATCTACATCACCACATAATCAGTTCAAAATATCTCCATCTTATATGCCAGAGTTTAGCATGTCTTAGTAAGCAGTTATGAAGATCGAAAAAGGTATGAGAGTGATCTGAGCATGGACAAATAATTTCGCCCTTCTAATTCAGCGTGAACGAGAGGATATCTGATTGAGTCAGAGTGACTTCACCATTTTAATTTTCATAAAGAATCTCAATGTAATGCCAATGAAATGCCTCGGAGATCAATTGAATATTCTCGGAATAAACCTGAAGAAATTCGGTAAATCAACAAACAAATGGACGCGTCTTCTTTGCATAGGCCAAGATTCAAGAGCACTATTTATAAGACAATTTCATCAAATTATGAAGACCTCATATTATTGATCAGTATGGCGATACAAGTCTATTGACAGTGCCTAGGGCAAAAACATGCGACGTCGATAATTTTTGATTATTCAGAACGAGGTCTCGGAAATACGATTTTCGAGTTGAATGTTTCAAACTCCAAAGAGCGCATATTATTTATTATCGTTTGAAACTCCCTCGTTAGAAATCAGCATTTCAATACGGGTAAAAGGAGCAAGGGCATTATGGTAAAATTTCCACTGGTGCTGACGTCACATGGCACATTTTGGGCGTAACATAGGCACAAGTTGTGTTCTCCAAAAATATTTTGGCATGCCTTGGTCAAAACAAAATAATTTTAAATGAATAGTTACTTAGCACGAAGGGTTTAACTGCTGAATTTGTCTATAAATACAAGGAATTTCCTTTTGAGCAGGGGGAGTTTTTCTTTCACCTTGATATCCATCAGTCAGACCTCTGTTCCTTTGTGAGAAAATATTTTCCGAGTCCGAAACAAAGCCCCGCACAAAAACAGAGCGCAAATACTAAAGCCATGTTTGGAAACCATTTTGTTTCCTGTTTTCTGTTTTTATTTTCTGAATTATTTATTTTTGAAGAAAAAGCATGTTTGTGTTGATGTTTTACTTACAAAAAGTCAAAAATAATTTTCATTATTTTCAAAAAAAAGTGAAATTATGAAAAATAAGCTTTCATTTATTTCAAAAACAGTTTTCAATATTAACACAAACAAGTTTTTTATTTTCGTTTTTTAAAAACAAAAACAAAAATTGAAAAACAAAAAATAGAAACACAAAACAGAAAACAGGAAGTGTTTCGTTTCTGTTCTCTCTTCTCTTTCTGTCATTTTTCCGTTTCCCATAGCAAAAACATAGAGCGTTTTTACTCTCAAAAATTCTTCGAGTGTTCTACGTTCGAGCTATTCTCAGTTTTTTAGTTTCGAACTCTCGATATCATAACCAAATTAGGGTTAGGGTACTTTAGTTATGATTTTCAGTCCAAATACAAGCAGAAACTCTTCCCGTTTTTCAATTACTAGAAATGTCAGAAAATACTTTTACTTTAGCATAACCCGGGGTATCACTGGGATTTAATATTCGTTTTTACGCCAGTTTATGCTATAATTTAGTCTTTCGTATTTCTTTCACTTGTAATCGACAGATCTTGATATCAATATAAGATAGCACTGCAACAGCTATTTCATTCCAATTTTTGCCTTTCTTACTTAATTTATGCTCTGATTATTTAATTTCTACTTTCTTTCTTCTTTTTTTATCAATGTAAATATTACACTTATAAATATTAATATTCGCATTTCTAGTTCGTAACTCTAGAAATTTTTAGTCTATTTCTAAAGATTCTAGAAATTTCTAGTCCGCATTTCTAGAATGTCCGAATGTCACTTTTTCTGTCTTTTCTCCTTTATTTATACTCTCGGTATATCGCTCGATTGCGTCGGCACTTGCTAGAGTTAACTCCTAATTTTTTTCCTTTTTCGGATCTCGTAACATTTTTCTTTTTATTTTCCTTTTCCGAATCCCGTAACTTTTTTATTTTCAACCCTTTTTCCGTCCTCCGTAACAGTTATTGTTATTTTCTTCATTTAAATTCTCGGCATATTGCTCGGTTGTATCGGCACCTGCCGGAGTTAACTATTTACTTTATTCCCTTCCCGTCTCTCCGTAACAGTTACTGCTATTTTCTTTTTGTTTTATGTAAAATTAAAAAAAAGAAGCAAAAATCCGTTATTTCATAGCTAAATTATATGAATAGTGTTGTTAGTTTACACGGACACGCTGTCCATATCACTTGGTTAAAAATCCTGATAATCTCATAATTTCATAAACAAACGGGTGACGTAGGTAGCGCATGCCAGTATTTTTGGAAAAAAATTTAATGGACAGTGCACGTTATCTTTTCAGGACAGATTATCGTGATTGAAGTGACTTTTATTATATTCTACAATTTGAACCGTCAGTGTTTGTGTAGCTGCCGAGATGAAAAATTACTGTTAAAAAATAAAAATAAATTTAAACAAATACGTGTCTTACCTAAAAATTGAAAAATATGAATAACCATTGTGCTGTCCATGTCTCCCGGTCTTAGTTCCGAAAATCTCAAATTAAAGTATGTAGTGAAAATTGGCAGTTTATGTCAGTTTTGTGTGTCGTGCTTTATCGAAAGATTATCGGAACGTTATTTATCGAAAGATTATTGGACCATTGTCAAACTTGAAAGTTCTTAGCAGGGATTTAAACTACTTGACACTTCGGGAATAGAAAAATGACCTACAGATACCAGTTTGCATATCATGTTTCGGTCAAAATTTAACATATGTCTGTTTCAATATTTTTGTCACTGATAGCTGAATTGCGTAAACCGAGATTATGCACTCGCACCCTGTTTTACATTTCTGTCATATTGTACATTCATTCATTAGATATTTATCAATTTGACCAAGGATAATAAAATGAAATTAATTGAAAAAATTAAATACTGAAAGAACGATATTGGGTGCCTAACACCTTCCCAACTCATAACAGTAAAATCCTCCCCGTACCCATCTCTATTTTCAAGATCAAGTTTCTTTTAAAGGAATCATTCTATAAACATAATCATATTTTTTAGTCAAAATTAAATTGTTTTCTAAAAGCATCTTTTTTGAAAATGGCTGTAGAGGGTAACTTGATATATTCAAATTTCATGTCAAGTGGCGATTCTGAGTTTTTAAATAAATTTCAACTGTTAAAATAATTTTTATTTTTCGTCGCATATTAAGTCAAGAAATTATTTAGCTCCATTTAACAATTCATTATTTGCGAGGAGAGCCGAAAAATTTCTGAGCGCGACAAGAAGCTTGTCCGCATTATTTTTTGCATGAGAAACCTCACAAGGCATGTGCTTGATCGTTTGGCTTGAATGCCTTGTTCTAACACATGCCCCAATTGATGTCTAACAAAATGGCCATAATACCCCCATTATGTCGAATTCCTTCGGAAAGCTTGCCAACATCATTTTCAACTTTAAACCCCACGAGTCATGTACTTGGCCATTTGGATTCAATTCCTCATGCTAGCACATGTCCCAGGTGATGTCCAATAAAATTATCATAATATTCCCAGTCACGTCGGATTCCTTTAGAAGGCTTATCGGCATGATCAACCTAGCACATGCTCCCGGTGACGTCTAAAAAAAATAACAGTAACACCGTTGATCAACCCCACAAGGTACGTGCTTTTTTAACTTTTTATTTCTCTTCAGTTTTTGTTTTTTCCATTGAAAGAAGAAGAAAAAAAATCCAGAGAAATGAAAAAAATTAGACATAATAAAAGAATACATGTTAAATAAATTCAAATACTAAAAGTGTCTTATTTTTCCAGTAATTATTATTCTGTATTTTTGCAGTCAAAATTCAACCAACACCGAACCGAATTTAGTAAAATTTAAAGGCCAATGATTGATGGAAAAACGACCCGACTTTGATATGGGATGTAGATTACAACAGTGACTTTATTGAAGATTTCAAAGCTCCTTCATGATAGTAACACATAAAAAATTAGCATATTGCTTATGATACTATTAACAACATTAAATTCATATTAAAATTTTAATTTAATTATTAATCAAGCTATTAACAAGTTGCATTATGTAATATTTTTATAGTAAATTTCAACCATTAGATCAAACTAGTCAAAGTTGTTATTGTGAAAATATTTTTAAAGAGCCCCAAACATTGTGCATTATAATATAAATTGATCCTGACAAACACAACGCAATCTTTTTTCAAGAATTGACAAGTAAATATTCATTAAAATTAATTAACTTAGAAAAATAAAGTGATCACCTACAAGGAGAAAATTTTGGTAAGCATTAATGTACCTTTTTTGTTACTTTTTAAAAAATATTCACTAATAAATGCTAATTGAAATTGTTGTATAACTTTTATAATAAATCTCAATCATTAGATCAAAACAATCTCAACTATTGTTGTGAAAATATCTTTTAAGAATCTCATACATTTTTATATTGTAATTTAAATTGTTGTAACATTCGATATGCTACAACGGGATTGCCCAGTTTTTATGAATAAGCCATCAATATATGTGTTTACAGCCAGTTTTCTCGCCAAACACAGCATGCTTCCTACTATGTGGACAGCTTAAAATTACTAGTCTAACAAATATTTTTTGCTCAACAAACACAATGACAGGACAAATTAATAAGAGTTCGTAAATAGACTTCATCTCCCGGGCAACCAATTAGCAAATTAACTATACAGACAGAAACCTCACCGGATATTCTCTCAACCAGCAGTATCTTCATCTTTGGGTTGATATAGAGGTTCCAAACACTCCTTGGCCCGGTGAACTTTTGATTGGAGGTAGAAGCTCCCATTCTTAGCATTGTTTTCAAATAGATTATCATATTTCTGCACAAGTTGAAGAAAGCCCGCTAAAAACCTAGTAATAAAACGAACATGTTCAGGAAAACTCACGTAAGATGCAAAATACGGGAACACTGACATTAGCAATCTCTTCCCATGTGGACTTCTCAGTGACACCAAGAATTTGCCTCGCCTCTTGCTCTGTCATGGTTTTACTTCCTCTACGGACCACATTCTGTACTGTTTCTTGAGCAACACCGGATTTTGAGGCATCTGATAAAAAACCAGATGAAAATTTTAATATTCAAAGCCATACAGTTAGGAATTTGAGGCAACCAGACGAAAGATTATATAATCAAGTAAATGTTGACTAATCAACTTAAGAGTTCTTGACATGCTGCCAAAGAATTCCCTTTCACTGTGTATTCAACACAAGGATATTGAAACAAAACGTTGCAATGGACCAAGTCCCCTGTAAGCTTAGATAGATAGCATTCGAACTAACTGTGCAAAGTGCATACTTTTATGGACCCTTGAATTAATTTGCACAAGAGGCTTGAAAATAAAACCAAGTTGTCAGAAATTAATCTTGATGGACCTTGGCAGTAATCTTTGAAGAAAAGTAGTACCAATTGGTCATTTTTCCTAAATAATAAGATCAATAGACTTACTTGCAAGTGCTTGCCGATATGCCTGAACAAAGGCCCTAGCCAAAATTCCAGAGCCCATTACAATTAGATTTGCAAGAATCTTGGCAGCCTGTGCGAAGAAATATTTAAGAGTGTATCTAAGCAATATCAGTAAGACAACCCACCCCCATACATATCCCTGATAAGAACACTAGCACAAAAAAATCTCAGCATTTCCCTACTAAAGAGCTCAATAAAGAAGGTTGAATACGTATACAACACGTATTTCAATACTGATGCTCTCTCTCTGCGAGCATACGCGCATATGCAAACACGTGCAACCAAGAAAATTCTAGTGAAATTTCTCATGCTACACATGATAAAAAAATGAATGATAAGAATGCTAAATTATCGATGAAACGACATGTCGCTAGCTCAATGATCAGTCACAACTAACGTTTTCCAAACTGGGTATAGGTCTGATGGTGCCCCATAGCATCAGAGTTTTGACTTGTAGTGTATTCACTATGGGCTCAATGCATAAACAGGGATGACTTGCAATAAAACATCCAAAAAGTTGTCACTACGACCAACCGTATGCCTTGAGCTCTTTTGTGCAACCCACGATGCAAATGCCTTGACGTGCAAAACCTACAGACCTTGGAGGGGTTCTCATTATCAGGAAGGAAAAAAACTAACAGGAGCTGTCGCGATCTTGTGTGAAAGTTAATATGATCCACCAATAGACGAAGGCTGAAGTACTCACAACATCAAAATGGCACATAATCTACCAATCGCAATTCGCAAGAGACACAAGCAGAAACTGACTCAAAATCAAATAAAGGGCTAAAAGGCCTCAAATGTTTGTCATCATATTTGCAGTAGTTTCGCTTCTTAGTACAAGTTACCACAACCAGTTCATGTCCAACTGTCCACCACATTAGTGTTTTAGCCATGCTTCTCCAGGTCATAGAAGATATGCCTTATCAAAAGTTCTAATCAGCAAATTCAATTGAATCTAAATTCTTTCAAAATCATATTATTTGTATCAAATTTCTAACACTCCTTGTAATCATACTTTAATCACCAATACATAACCAAACCAAAATTCAAAGGGAAAACCAGTTAACTCAAAAAACCTATGTGAAAGTTACTTCGGATTTTGCAGTTACTCTTCAACCACCCTACAATGTCAAGGATGATTTCTTCCATCAAACCGACGATCAAGCTTCTCATTTGTATATTAGCTACAGCCTACAAGTATCTTGGCCTTCTTTTGCTCTGGCCTGCGGTCATCCCACTAGAAAAATAGATCACTTCCACTTACAGGCGCAGCCACTGGAAAATTATTCATCCCTTAAAACTAGAGATGGCAGTGAGATATGTTGACAGGAATGCCTACAAAATTTGACTAGATTATCATCAACATGGTACGTAGAACCTTCACTATACAATGTGAATACGCAACACTCAGGGGTCAATAATGGTAGTCATGTTTGCTGAAAGTTAATAACCTGTTTAGTTATTCTCATTATCTAACAATGTATCGGATGTCTTTTGTTGGGATCTTATCTCCAAGAGTAGTCTTTTAGTTAATAACGATGAGCAATGGCACATTTGATGTAGACATATTGTAAAGAAAGTTCGCCTTAGAGGTTTGCGATTGTGGGTGATCCAAAGGTTTAAGCTCCATTTGTTCACCCGGGTTCGAGATTCGGACTAGACTACATATCCAAGGGGGCCACAACCCTGTATTTGATTGAAATTGTTGTAGTTAGAACTAAATGTTCGTCAAATATGAAATCCGACAAAACATGGGATTACATCAATCATGCCCGGTTTGTTAACCTATATATTTAACCTAATACGTAACAACTAATACCCTCCCTCAAATTGACGCATATACATCAATTATGCCTAGTTTGTTACATATGTATGAAACTCGATTCCCAACTAGTGGTTTGTGAAGATATCCGCCAATTGTTCACTGGTGCGCACATGACTAGGAGGGATCATGCCCTTCTTGTATTCATCACGGATGAAGTGACAGTCGACCTCATTATGCTTCGTCCGTTCGTGGAACACATGATTGGTCATAATATGTATGTCAGACTGATTATCATACCATAGTTGGGTCGGTCCATCCGCTGTTGCTTGGAATTCGGAGAGGATCTGCCTAATCCACAAAATCTCGGAAGTGGCTAGGGCCATGGCCCTATACTTTGCTTGCTTCTTACTTTTCCAACTAACCAGATTAATCCAATGGTGACTGAAAATCTAGAGGTGGACAGCCTATCAGCTGGGCATCCTGCCCAATCAGCATCGGTGTATCCCTCTATTCGGGTGTGTCCCTGATTATGGTACCGAATGTCTTTTCCTGGATTGCTTTGTAAATACCGGAGGATATGTAGGACTGCGTGCCAGTGAGAAACCCATGGGTTTTGAGCAAACTGACTAACAACACTAACAAAGTCAGCAATGTCTGGCCTAGTCATCGTAGTCAGATAATTCAACTTCCCAACCAACCGCCTATATTGATCAAGATCAGGGAATAACTCACTAGTATCTGGAAGTTACTTGGCCCCTAGGTCCATAGGCGAATCTGCCCCATTTGCCTGGAATACTTCAACTATGCTGATTGAGAAACTACTTGAGATCAAGAATCCCCTGTGTATCATCACCTATAATGAAAATATCATTCACATATACAATTAGCATGATGCATCCAGAAGGTAGGTGGCGATAGAAGACCAAATGGTCCTTCAAAGACTGTATCAGTCCAAAATTAGTAACCACTTGACTGAACTGACCAAACTAGGCCCTTGGAGCCTGCTTCAACTCATAAAGCGAGCGGCGAAGCCAACAGACGTGACGTTTCCCTCCCTGAGCAACAAACAAGGGTGGTTGCTTAATATACACCGCCTCAGTGAGATCACCGTAAAGAAAAGTATTATTCACATCCAGCTGATATAATGGCCAAGAATGAGTAACCGCCAAAAGGCAAAAGAAGATGAAAGGAGGCTATTTTGGCTACTGGGGAGAAGGTCTCGAAGTAGTCGACACCATATGTTTGGGCATAACCCTTCGCCACTAGGCGAGCCTTAAGCCGAGTAATAGAGCCATTGAAATGCACTTTGTCTGCGTAAACTCATTTGCAGCCCATAGCTTTCTTGGCGAGGGGAGAGCAACAAGATCCCAAATATGATTAGCCTCCAAAGCCTGTATTTCCTTCTCCATAGCAGCATGCCAGCCGGCTTGAGCTAAAGCCTAACCAAGAGTACGAGACTTGGGCATAAACTCCAAGCTAACAATCAAGGAATGAATAGGAGTCGCCAAACTATGGTAAGAGGTAACATATAAGGGGTTATCACAGCAGGAGCAGTGGGGGTGGTGCAAGGGGATCCGCAGAGGATGAGGCCAGATTAGGCGTCAAAAGCGATTGGCTCAGTAAGGGGAGCCGAGGGGGAGTGGTGTGCCTGGGCCCCGGAGCAACACCGAAGGAGCTGAGAGAAGTAGAAGAGAGACAACGAAGTCATTAGGTGGAGAAAGAGACTCAGAGACATCGGTGAGAGGATAAAATGACTTAGTCTCGATAAACACCACATCCCGATAGGCAATATATCGACGTAGCTATGGAGAGAAACATCGGTGCTCTTTCTGGGTTTTGAAGTACCTGAGGAAGATACATTTGAGTGAGCGGGGATCTAATTTGGACTGATTAGGGCGAGTATAGCGAACATAACAAACACACACAAACAGGCGCAAAGAGAGATTATAGAGAGTGAGGGTGGGAAAAAGGACAGACTGGGGAGTGACACCACGAAAGACGGATAAAGGTAAGCAATTGATGAGATAACAGGTGGTAAGAACGGCATCAACCCAGAAGCGTTTAGGGATACCCGTGCAAAAACAGAGAGCACGAGCAGTGTCGAGGAGATGACGATTCTTGCGTTCGGCAACTCTGTTTTGTTGGAGGGTGTCAGGACAAGATGTTTGGTGAACAACGCCATGGTGTGAAATGTTCTTGAAACCAATGGGGTACATATTCCCTACCATTACCACTACGGAGCACACAAATACTATGACCAAACTGGGTGCGGATCTCAAAGAAGAAAAAAATCCAAATAAATAATACTTCGGAGAGGGCTCTCAAGAGATAAGTGTAAGAAAAGCGAAAATAGTCATCCACAAACGTCAAAAAATATCTGTAGGCTAATGGTGTAGTAACGGGACACGGCCCCCACACATCAGTATGGACAAGAGAAAAAAGAATGGAACTTCTTTTATTATTACGAATAAGATAAGACATTGTGGTGTTTGGCTAACTGACATGACTCACAAGATAAATGAGAAATAGAATTAAATTCAAGACACAAAGACTGTAAACTAGCTAAAGAGGGATGACCCAAACGATAGTGAGCATCATAGGCAGAGGAAGTGAGCTCGGCTCATGCAACTGGCTAATCAAGCACATAAAGGCCTCCTGTAACACTCCCTTTACTGATAATCCACTTCGTCACCAAATCCTAAAAACCACAATGATCAGAAAAAAAATTACTGAGCAGTTTAAATTTTTAGTAACGCGACTAATAGAAAGCAAATTAAAAGGGGAGCTAGGAGTATGTAACACATGTTGCAAGGTCAACAAGGAAGTGGGTGTAACAATGCCACAACCTCGAATGTCAAGAAAAGAACCATTGGCCACCGTAACCTGTCCAGTCCTAGTAAGAGGAGAATATTCAGAAATAGTACCTGTAGTCTAGATCATATGACTTGAACCACTTGAGTCAATAACCTAAGTGCTCGGAGTAGCCATGCAGACGGTGGAGTTACCTGTAATAAATGTACCAACAGTAGGAGAAGAGAGCACAGAGGACTAAGTGTACTGGTCATACTCAGCATCAGACGTATGGACTATGTGGTCCTCGAAAGAGGAAGTAGGCGCAGTGACAACATAAGCCATAGAAAAAGGCTTAGAGCCCAACTGGGGGCACTGTGGACGAATGAGGCCAACAATGCTATAATGATGACAAGTGCGAGTCTCCAGAGATCCAGTATGACCACCCGTACGCCAGCCCTGACCCCAACAACCGCCACAGGCCTCACCTAGGGAAGAAAAACAAGCAACTCTATGAGCGGAATCAGGGGGCAGAGCTCGAGCATCAAAGTGCCTCACCAAGCGACTCACCCGACGAAAAACGTCCAGAAAAGATGGAATATCGGCCCTGACAAGTATCTGTGACCGGGCAACCTCACAGTCATTACCACCAAGACTGGCTAAATAGAAAACCACCATAATCTGATCGCATTGTCGACAAAACACTGTAGGTTCTGAAGTAAACGGAAGTAAGCATTGAAACTCATCAGCAAAAGTTTTGAACCCAGTATAGTGCTCCTGAAAAGTTTTTCCCTCACGCGTGAGTTGGAAGAAACCCTTCATCACATCAAATAGACGGGACAAATCATTAGCAGTGGAATAGGTATCAGCCAAGGATGGCCAAATTTCCCGCACAGTATCGACATTGGAGACTAGTATCTCAACAGACTCATCCATGGAGTTTAGAATTTGAATAAACAGTCAGGCATCATCTCTAAGCCAAAAACGGTACATAGGAGCAGTTTTGGAAGGAGGACTGTCCATCAAATGTGAATCCAGATTCATGCCTTGAAGAGCCTTCAGGACCTTCCGCCATAAAACATAGGTGGACGGGCCAGTAAGCTTGATTTCCACCAAGCAGGTGGATGAGGAGAATATCTAAGGCCGGAGTGTCTCGCAAGGCACCACAGGTGAGGCTGACGAATCAGAGGACGGAGAATCATCGATAGTCAACATGATAGTGTCCCCGGTTTGCAATAATCAGAACAGCTTCACCAAAGATCAATGAATACAACCACTAAACGATGACCTCATAAGAACACGTGCTAGAACGGATTAAAACAGTAACCGAGCAATAACCATAACCAAATCAGACAGAAATACTGGAACAGTAAGAGACAATGGAGGACAATCGTAGGAGGCAACAATAGGATGAGACTATTGCAGGAGGCAGCAACAAAAAGGCTGCTGGAGAGAGCAGCAGCAGAAGGACTGCGGGAAAGAGGAGGATAGCAGCAGTAGCAGCGAAGGGGCTGCCGGAAAGAGCAGTAGCAATAGCAGTAGGAGGGCTACCGGAGAGAGCAGCAGCAGCAGAAGGGCTACCGGAAAGAGCAGCAGCAGCGACAGCGACAGAGCCAGAGTGGTGGCGGCTATGGAGTAAGATAGGGTTAGGGTTTTGTTTATATTTTAACACGACTTTGATAACATATTAGGAGAAAATCCACACTCTATAGAGAGGGGTGAGACGTTTATTTATAATCAGATGAATGAGATTAGAGTTAACCTAATGGGCTCTAGTTATTAAGGCCCATTAGGGTTAACTTATATGTTTAACCTAATACGTAACAACTAACAAAACTGATAAAACAAACTGGCTATTAAGGGCTTGTAGTGATGTGCAAAATGCCTAGAAGTGTTGAGCACCAATCAATATGGAAGGACAAGTTTTTGAAGGCCAAGTATTGTGAGCAAATTCCAAGGTATTGGAATTGATCCACAATTAGATTAGCCTAGGTATTGTAGCCCATTTTTGGAGGTGGTGGTGGTGGTTGGTGTGCGTGTGTTGGGGCGAGGGGGGTGGGGCGGGTTGAGGGAAGAAGACTATAAACAGTTTGGATAGTACATAACTAGATGGAGAAAAAGAAATGAGAAGAAAGTTCCAGACATCAATATACTGACCCCATTACTCACCAATTACTGAACAAATCCACCCACTTTCAACCAATTTCCCTGCTAGTTGCAAGTCCAAGATTAACGTCTATGAAATCAGTGCCCTTCTTTGTATAAGATGCTAAAAAAGTTCAAGTACTCTCAATGCACTATTGCTTCGCCCATCTCCTTAGCCCTTAGCCAACTCCATCCGCAAATCCTATCAATTACAACACTAGGCCATGCACCCTTGAATCTACTAAAAGCGAACATACATGCACAGGTGAAAGCCCATGCATGTCAGCCACCTTAACGTTGGTCTCCAACTAAAGAGACCCAATCGGATGGTTCACCCACCTCTATACAACTCTGCTTTAGACACTAAATTCCATCCTCCAATTTGACCCACCAGGCAAGAATCGTGACACCATATTGACCAAGATTATGGGTCCACCATGACATGGCAAACCCCACTAAATCCCTCAATTACTACTAGAATAGAATTTTCTAGCAAACTCTCTATTGTAGCCACCCGCAAAAGTTATATCTATATAATCTTTCTCTGTTCAAAGTGAAAGTAAGAAAAGATTCAGGCCACTACCTGACAAGGACTCGAACTACATGACAATGTTCCTTTTTCATGTTTCATTCATCAATTATGATATCAAAAAAATCTTGCAAAAAATCGGCATGTGTTGCTCAACTAAGTTCCAATGCGACTATCTGCATACTTTGAATAGTTGACCCGTGAAAAAAGACCAAAAGCAATGATGAATGGTCCTAAGCATGAAATTTTTAGGCTTTCCCAATAACTTGGTCAGTCCACCACTTGGAAGAAACCCAATTGTCAGGTACTCCTACTATGTAGTAAGAAGCCCAAATCAAATTCATTAGATGTTTTCAATAGGTAAACATTTATCCTACATATATACTCATGCACTCCTATTGTGGGAAGGTATATTTGAAGTCACTGGAAGAAGCTCAAGTGACGGTAGGACTCAAAATAGAAGTCCAACAATATCAAGAAGCGTAGAAGGATTAAAAAAAAAAAAAAAAGAACTAAGCACAAGCTATAGAGTACCAACACCATTTGACACACAAACACTTGTGGAGAAACTAGAATTTCGTAGTGGAGGATGCCAAGCTGCACTCCTATCTACTCCAATAGTAGCAACAGATATTGTTAGATTTAATAAGCCAGAATACTTTTCTATTCATCAAGCGTACTATTTATACAAGTAAAATGAGTCATAATTTAACTATAACTTTAACTAATTCTGCTTCTATTTTACATAGGAAAACAAATCATAAACCTAATCTAGTTATAGTCCTACACACATAAAACTTTTAACACTCCCCTCAAGTTAGTGCGAATATATCAATCAGACCTAACTTGAACACAATGGGGTGAAAACTCTTGCTGTCCAACTCTTTTGTGAAGATGTCAGCTAATTGATTTTTAAATTTCACAAAGGGCATATATATTGACCCATCACTTAGCTTTTTCTGAATAAAGTGTCTGTCGATCTCAATATGCTTCATTCTGTCATGTTGAACAGGATTATGAGCAATGCTGATGGCAGCTTTGTTGTCACAGTAGAGTTTCATCAGACCATTATCCGATATTTTCAAATCACATAACAAGATTTGGAGCCACAAAAGCTCAAACTCCATCAGTCATAGCTCTATACTCAGCTTCTGCACTAGACCTGGCAACCATTGATTGCTTCTTACTTCGTCAAGTAACCAAATTTTTCCCAAAGAGAATACAATAGCCAAAAGTAGAACGTCTATCATTCACAGAACCAGCCTAGTCGGCATCAGTGAATGCCTCCAACCATACGTGACCGTAATTAGAAAATAAGATCCCTTTTTCTGGAACTGATTTGAAATGCCTCAAAATACGAGATTGCATCCAAGTATAAAGAACGAGGATCGTGCATGTATTGACTAACAATGCCCACTGTATAAGAAATATTTGGTCGAGTGTGGGCTAAGCATATCAGTCGACCCACTAGTCGCTAATATCTATCCTTATCAATGCGTTTCCCGGAGTCTCCACTGGGTTGATGATTTGCCTCAGTAGGGAAAGTTGCAGGTCTACAACCCAACATACCTGTTTCTTCCAATAGATCAAGGATGCACTTCCATTGGGAGATAAAAATCCCCGATCAGACCTTGCCACTTCCATTCTCAGAAACACAGTGATCCCAAATCCTTGATCCCGAATTCTTGAGCCAGACTAGACTTAAGATTAAGAATCTCATCCATATCATTGCCTATCATTATTATATCATTAATATAAACAATAAGGACAGTGATCTTATCAGTACTTCCTTTGATGAACATAGTGTGGTCGGCACGACTTTGTTCGTATCCAAATTGCAATATAGCCTTTGAAAATGTGCCAAAGCATGCTATTGGTGACTGTTTCAACCCATAAAGGGTATTTTTCAACCTGCACACTTTTCCTTCTGTCTCAGAGGAAGAAAAACTTGATGGTATATCCATATAAACCTCCTCTTCTAACTCATCATGAAAAAATACATTCTTCACATCAAACTGATAAAGAAGCTAATTCAAATTTGCCGCACAAAAAAGTAAAGCTCGCATAGAATTCATCTTTGCTACTGGAGCAAACGTCTCCTCGTAATCAATACCATAGGTTTAAGTAAAACTTTTGGCAACAAGTCGCACTTTGTATCTCTCAACTGTACCGTCAGCATTATGCTTAACAATAAAAATCTACTTACATCCTACTGCTTTTTTTTTTCCTTGGAAGTGATACTAGCTCCCAAGTGTCATTCTTTTTCAAAGCTGTCATCTCCTCTACCATAACTCATTTCCACTTGGGTAGCATTATTGCATCCTGCCATTTCTGTGAAATAGAAATAGAAGATAGAGACGAAACAAAAGTATGATTCGAAGGAAATAAACGATCATAAGAAACAAATTGGAAAATGGAATGTTTAGTACATGACCCAACACCTTTTCGAAGAGTAATAAGAAGATTATCAGAATCGCTATTAGAATCAATAAAGGGAGTTTTAATGAGAGAAGAGTCATTACCAGATGGATCAACGAAGGAATCTAGAACATGAGTAGGCGATTGTGATGGATAAGGTGGTATTGCACATGAGGACTTTTTGTTCTTTCGGCTAGAGTAGGTTTTTAAGTCAGTTTGTTGTAGTTGGTGTAGCCGTTCCCCCATATCACCACCAATGGCATGTATGACGTCCCCTTTAGCCGATATAGGCTCCCCCTCGCTATGGTTGTCATGTGTGTCAAGTGTGGCTGCCCCTTCAGTAGACATGGGCTCCCCCTTAATGTGAGTATATCAGGTAGACATCTTTTTCTGACTAGACTCCCCCAGAAGAGATGGAAAAGAGGGAGAGCAAAACGACTCAGACTCCTAAACAATGACATCCATAGAGATATAAAACTTTTTAGAGGACGGCTCATAGCATTTGTAGCCCTTCTAGGTAGGAGAGTACCTAATAAAAATACATTTATGGATTTTAGAACCTAACTTGCCACCCGAAAGATGATGGGTATGAACAAAACACACACAACCAAAAACTACCGGAGGAAGGGTCGTGACACATAAGTTGCTAAGGGGACACTCTAGAGAAGTTTTGAAGAAGAGAACACTGGATGATAAACGGTTTATAAGGTAGGTGGTAGTTAAAATGGCTTTGCCCCATAAAAATTTAGGAACATTCATAGTGAATAAAAGAGAGCGAGCAACCCTAGCAAGACGTCTATTTTTGCGTTCGGCAACTCCATTTTGTTGTGGAGTGTCAACGCAAATGGTCTAAAAAAGTACACCATTGGCATCTAGGAAAGCCCGAAAATTTCTATCAATATATTCAGTGTCATTGTTACTATGGAGAATTTTGATCTATGAATCAAACTGAGTACAAACCATGGCATGAAAGGATTGAAAACAGGAAAAGATGTCACCTTTAGACTTAAGTAAATACATCCAAGTAATACAAGAAAAACAATCAATAAAAGTAACAAACTACTGATAACCTTTTAGAGAGGGAATGAGGGAAGGACCCCAAACATTATAATGAATAACCATAAACGGAGTTACTTCTTTTATTAATAGGTGCATAAAAAGAACGCTTACGTTTTCTAAACTCACAAGCTACAAAAAAAAACTAACTCCTAGGACAATGTTGAACTAAATAAGCAAAAAAAATTTCTAAGGTTCCAAAAGAAGAATAACCTAATCTACGGTGCCACTGGTGTAATAGAAAAAGTGCAGAATTTGTAGTCACTTGCAGAGCTAGATCACATGACATGGGTGAATGAGTTGTATGGGGTGCAAAGTCCAAGAAATAGACACCACCATGTGCTTTACCACTGCCAATCACTTTCCCCGTATCCAGTTCCTGAAAAATTCAATAAGTAGAAAAAAAGTCACTGAGCAACTTGTAGAACAAGTAATATTACTAACAGAGAAAAGTTAGTAGAAAAATTTGGAATATGTAGAACTGAAAAAAAGAAACAAGGAAGGAGAATAGCGAACGAAACATTTCCCCGAGATAGCAGAGAATGATCCGTTGGCTATTCTGACTTTATCCTTACCAGAACAAATAGAGTAAGAATAAAAAATGGAGAAACAACCTATCATATGATCGGAAGGACTAGAATTGATAATCCAGGGAACAGCAGAAGAGGCAGTAAGTGCACTAACTGGAATACCTGTGTGAGCAAAATTGAATAATGTGGAGGCAGAAACTACGGTAGATGGAGAATCAGCTCAAGCCATAAGGCGCCGGAGAGACTGTATTTCCCCTTGAGAAAACTCACCAACATGATTAGAAAATGCTTGAACTCTAGTACTGAACCCAGAATCTGGCAAGGTGATAGAAGTCGACTCCGAAACATGGGTCTGGGCCTGAGAACGCTCGGAGCTACGACCACTACCACTGCGGCCGCCCCCTCACCCACGAGAGGGGCGGCCATGTAACTTCCAACAAAAATCTTAGGTATGACCAGTGTCATTGCAATAGTCGTACTTGAAAGACTCACGATCAAGAGGCCCGCGGCTAGTAATAGACTAAGACTTACCACCCAGTGAAGGGGTGGCAAGCAAGGTAGAACGATCAGACGGAAGAGTGTGCACCATAGCCACCCTTCGACTCTCCTTCTGCTGGACAATGGCGTAAACCTCTCCCAAAGACGAAAATGGAACACGTTCCAACACCTGAATGCATATCTGATCATATTCTATATCTAGGCGAGCAACAAAGTCATACACGCACTCTTTCTCCAACCATTTTAACCAAGTGGCAGCATCAACAGTACAAACAGCTTGAAAATCCTAATAGTAATCGAACTCCTGCCATACTCTATTCAACTCTACATAATATATAGCGACAGGGCGATTGTGTTGGTCCAACGTACAGAGGCACTTTCTCAACTCAAAGCACTATGTACTATTACTTTGTTGCGAGTAGGTTTGGGCCGCAGTAGTCCAAATTTTATTCGGTGTATCTAGGAGTAGAAAGCTATGACAAATCTCAGCCCACATAGAGGTAAATAGCGAAGTCATGACCAATGATTGCTGAGATTTGAACTGTTTAAGGGCAATAGGCTCACTAAGGGGGGAGAACAAGACCCTCAATAACCTCTAACATGCCTCTGGCTTCAATGGCTAATTTGAAAGCGTGAGACCAAGACAGATAATTGGAACTATCCAATTTGAGAGAACAAATATCTACAGGAGTGTTGTCGAAGAGTCGGTCATGGTGGTGAGAGGCATCTTTAGTACTAGGCAAACCCGTGGGAACAATTTTTGAATCCTCAACCATAGCGTAATGTAGCTAGGGTTTTGGCATCGCCTGAAGGTGGCTGGATAAGGATTTGGATTTGGTGGGCGGTTAGATAAGGTGATACTAGAGTTGGCAGCGCAGAGCAAGGCAAAGAATAAAGGGTGGGTGGCCGCTGATTGGAGAAATAGGCCTTCGGAGGATGTGATCAAAGCAACAGGTGGCGACAGATCTGTTCGACAGCGGCGGCGACGGATCTGGTTGGCGGTGATCTGAAACTGCTGAGCGGTTGATATGATCGGCGGCGGGCATCAAGGTCGAAGGCGACGACAGAGGATTCGAGCGGCGCGGCAGCGGCGGATCTGATCAGTGGCGGCGGAAACTGATATCGGACTAATCGGAAACTAATATCTGACTAGCCGGATATCTAAAACTAGAAGGTCAAGAGAGAAAAAGAAAAGCAATAATGCTATGGTGGTGTGGCACTAACCAACGCTAGCGACAAACGCTGGTGGCAGCGGCTCGGGTTACAAGATGAGAGGTAGGGTATTTGTGCCCCGCTCTAATACCATGTTAGATTTAATAAACCAGAATATTTTTCTATTCATCAATCATACTATTTATACAAGAAAAACGAGTCCTAATTTAACTATAACTCTAACTAATTCTACTTCTATTTTACATAGGGAAACAAATCCTAAATCTAATCTAGTTACAGTCCTACACACATAAAGCTTTTAACTGATATGGACCCAATTTTGGTATCGCTTCAACAGATACTTGCATAATATCTTTATTTTGAAATATTTGTTATTAAACAAAAAAACTCATGTGGTTATTGTGGAATTTCAACTCATTTTGATATAAAAAAAAAGAGATAAGTATTAGGTGTATTGGTAAAAAAAAAGGATTCAAGCTTAATTTCAAGAGAATCCCCAATATACATTAAATCTTATATAGAGAGAATATATTGCATACTTTCTAAAATTTGAAAGGAAAACCGAATAACCTCATAAACTATTCAGTTAACCCATGTGAAATTGAATAACCATGAATCATTGGGTAACATCCATTGAGCACAGCTCTAAAAACTAACAGATTAGGGGGAATAATCTTGTCAAAAGACTCAAAAGTAATAATCGATCATTTGTTTCCCATACATAAGCTCTTTCTCCATTGTTTTAAAATGTTGGTTGAGTGGATTTGGTTGTTGGACTTGGTTTAGTTGTAATTCATGTAGTTCCCTTTATGTAATTCTCAAAATAAATGTAAATGACTGTCTACCCAAACAATAAAAATAAAGATAAACTCAATAACCATTCAATTTACAGTGCCAATACAGGAGTAAGCACAATTTCCTATGCAATATACATGTTAATGTGGAGCTTACATTCGAAAATGGCACCCGCAGTAAACACTCTTGATGTAGTGTAAAAAACCAACTGGGTAGAAGTAGGCTAAAAGTTAGGATTTCTAAGAAAACGTTATAGCGCCGCCAAACAAATAGATATATCATTTTGCCTCGGGGAAAGCCCAAATGTTGACCTGAAATCTCCCAACGAAATGGATAATTTCGCTCATCTGTCCCACTAGTTTCACTCATCAAATGAAGAAACTCTTGTCTTCCAACAACCATTTTTGAGAAGTACATGCATATACATATGCATTAGAGTATAAAAATCATGTTGCGCGTAGAGGTTTGAATTAACGCTTAAATCTTTATTAGACAAAAAAAATTAAAAAAAAAGCCACCAAACCCAACCAGGAGTTTGAAAATCTTAGATTCTCGGAGCGAATGAAGGGATTATTACTCTCTGTTCGGATGTCAATGTTTTTCCGCCACATCCCTTGAGCAAGAAAGAGAGTTACCAAAGAAAAGGAATAGGAAAGAGAAGTAGAGGTCGGAACGTACCATAGCGGGACACTGGTGAAAACACTACCGCCTTCAGATATATTTGAGATCGCTTCGAAAAGAAAATATTAGGTCTTTGAATTGAAAAAATCAACAAATAACTACGCCGAGGATCGAGAAAAGGCAAGTTCTGAAGATGGAGGTTAGGGATTTTTAGCTTTCTAATCTGAGAAGAAAGAAGAAGAAGAGGAGGGAAGGAACGTGAACCGGAAAACCAAAAACAGAACTAATGAACAATTACACTGGATCCCCTAACGTTTTTTAAATTTGGTCTAATTTAATATTTTATTTAAAAAGAATTTGTGTTTATTATTTTTCATTAATTTTTTATAATTTATTAATTCATCTTAATAAAATAAATTTAAAAAATATAAAATTATATTTAAAAGTTAAAGAAAATCATGGAAAACGAGAAGTCCAAAAAGACTAATATGTTTTAACTTACTTTTTGTCTTTTTGAACTTTTTTAATTAAATTTTTTTTAAAATCTCTTATCGATACGAATTAATAATTAACAAAAATTAAAATAAAATAAAATTTCAAATAAAAACAAAAGACAATTCGATAATAATCTCGAGTGCCTAACGGCAAGAAGTCAATTCCCAATAAATAAATACCAAATAAATCAAACCTAATGTATTATATCATGTCTCAAATACAATAATTAATCAATTAAATCAAGCCTATGATGCCTGACCAAAACTGTCTAACAAAATAATCAATAAAATCGTATCGCTAGGCATCAGCCTCTAAGGCACTAACCCATTGGTTCTCTGACATCTGTTGAAAGATGGTTAATAATAACAATATAAAAACTGAAACTCTTATAAGATACAAGTTAAATAACGTTTAATAACGTTTAAAACTTGTCTTGCACCAAAATATATAGGTTTTCAGTTTGCATAAGAGTATACATTTCGCATAAGTGAAATACTAATATGTAAGTGAAAAAATACATGCAACTCATAAGACCCCGTCACATCCTGCAACCAATGCATTCTATGTGAGAACCCACAACATTTCATTCCTCTCTCCAATCCCCTTCTAAGATTAAATTTCAATTTTAGGCTAAAACTAAATTCCAGACTTCAATCATTTACGGGCTCTCACCGCTTGTCTACCCACACAAGGGTCACCCTCGTTAGTTTTACAGACTTGTATTGACAAAATCACACAAATACCTATCATATTTTACGGACTTACACTGATGAAATCACGTAAACACTAGTCCAGGATAATCAAAACACAACCATGACCATGCATATGGATCCCACCCATTAATACACGGCCATGCACATAAAACAATGCTCTTCTAGAATCCTGTCATAATTTCCATTCCAAACTCATCTCACAAGTAGCAATTTTTTCTTTAAAAAAATCTCTGTGAGAATCCGAGGTTTGACCTCTTATTTTTATTATTTTTAGAACTCATTGTTTTGAGTTTAATATTTAGTTGTGGCTTAATCGAAATGGATTGAAACGTTGGGGCTCGATGCTAGGGTTGTGGTAGTTCGAGGGTGGTTAATGTAATTAACCTAATTATGAGTATAAAATGATTAGAAAATCCTAAAATCAGTTTACATTAAAATACGCAGTTTTTTTTCTAAGCAGAACTCTAAACCTTAATAGTTTGAGTAGGGAGAACGAGTGCCTAGATAGAGAATTCATGCGACGAGCCTAACTAGAAAGTTGTAGAGGACGTTGAGAGCTTCGCATAGAGCCCAAAATCAACCTAGTACGCTAAGTATTCAAGAGATTTCCGATCATACAAATGTTTGCTGCGTTTTATTTGAATAAGGTAGGATTTTTCATGTTGATTTACATTGATGTATTGCGTAGGTCATGTTTAATTTGATGGTATATATATGTTATTATTGATGTGTGATTGAGTCATGCATATTTTGTATAGATTTTGAGATGATTTGGATAGTTATGTTGTAAAAATGAAGACCAAAACGAAGTTATTTACGAAGAATAGAATCTGGAAAGAAAATAGAACATGATGATAATCTGATTTTCGTTACAGTGATTCTAAAACTCTAAAATTTCTAAAAAATTTACTGAGCGTTAGTTTATGTGTCTACTTATTGGGTTAAAATTTTGAAACGTAATTCAAAGTACATAATTCTACACAAATCCACGACTGAGCTGCACAGATTTGCACGTATTTTGGCTTCACTAACACACTTTGGTAAAATTAGCATAACTTTTAGTACGAGTATCTGAATTGCACACCGTTTACTTTGTTTGAAACTAGACACATAGAGATTCAAAACAATGTATATTTTGTATCTTATTTTTATCTAAGAAAAATTAGTCTTTTGATTGACTTTGACAAAACAATTTTGGTGTTTCAAAATAAGGTATACATCTTTGAACCGACACTACGGTGTCGTCCAGATTTCGTTTTTAACTTATTACCTATCATTTAAAAGCTTCTAGAATGTAGTTTCTATTGACATTGGACCCAAATACCTCTAATTATAATTTATAATGTTTTATAATTTTTAAAGTTCAACCTAACTCTACAGTTTTTTCCACTCAAATAGCCTACTAGAAAATATAATATTTATTTTTTATTTTCAGCCTGTTTCCTGCCTTCGAATCCATTTATGGCTAGTTTTTAAGTCTGAAATTGATTATTGTTGGTACATATGAGCATGTATGAATGTCGAATACCGGGTAGGAGATGGCCCGACGGTCGGAGCAGCCTGTGAACTCAATTTGGAGTCTCTGCGATTCCTCCGATGAAAGGCCGTAAAACTACCGTATTTAGAGATTACCCGATGGTCAGGGTAGCACATGAACTCTACGATAGGGTCCCCGATGTAGGTTGCCCATGGTGCAAGACCGTCAAAATTATTCATGAGTCGCATGAGAGAATGATAGTGTTGTTAATGTTTAGTCGATGGTTTATATTGTCGTTATGTATATTATATTGTTGATGCGAACATATTTTATTCCATATGTCGATGTTTTCAGTATGAATTCCTACCCGAGCTTTTGACTTATGCTTTTTTGTAAACTAACAATTTAGAGTTGATGACGTAGACCCGAGGACTTATACCTCGTGTATGAAGATGTTTCAGCATGTTAGATAGAATTTATATTTTTGATAATATTTATGTTTAGATGTTCAATTGAAGGTTTTCAAACTTTGTTTATTTATTTGTTCGGGCATTGTGGACCTATTTTGATTAGTTTATATTCAAATTAGTTAGAATCGATTATTTGTTATTTGATAGTTGATTATCAATTATTGAGATTTATTCCAGTTTCTTAGAATTATGTTTATGTTAAGTTTTGATTTATATTGTTCCATTACTTATTTCATACCCTATAAGTTTGGAGTGTGATAGTGTCTCTCTACTAGTAAAGATTGGTCGAATACTCTCCTCAATTGGTTCCAAATGTTTTTCAAAAAATAATTTAGATCAACCTCTATCGGTTGAAATCATTTCTAGAATGTTTTTCAAAACAAACTCTACCGGTTGGAAAACTCCTTCAACCGATTAAAATTTCTACTAGAATATTTTGTTAAAGACAACTCAATTGGTTTAAAAATAGTTTCTAGTGGTTGAAAATAATTCTGGAAGATTTTGCCAAAACTAGTTCTACAAGTTGATTCATAACTTCTATCAGTAGAACGTGCTTTTTCATGAAATGTGCAGACTGCATCTAACTTATGAGCCGAACTCTATTTTCACTAAACAAACATTATGGATAACACCATTAACAACCAAAACATGATCCTATGACGAAACAAATGACTTTAAACAAAAGTTTAACAAGTAATCCTACATCGATAGGAAGATTCCACAAACCCTAACATGTCGTGATTTGTTTTGCGAACACACCATTCCCAACTCGGTTCATAGCTTTTGACACCCAAATTGATGTTCCTTCCTTGTGTTCTTCTAGAATCCAAAAGAGAGATGGTTGTATTCAATCCAATACTTGTAAAAAATATTAGGAGGCTCTCTAGAGATTCAAAACTAAATAAATTTCACATGGCGAGAGCAAAAAGGATGAACGAGAACTAGGTAAGCAATAAACCAACACAAGAACGTAAAGATTTACATAGTTCAATGTACATATATATATGTAAACGTTCCTTTGAACTTTTGAAATTTTGACTTTTGTGGGATTATGAAACATGCAGTTAGGCCTCTAGTGAGTGACGTCAGTTTTTCTTGTATGAAGGTTTGGTCACATGTAAATAAATAAACAACCTCACACGTGTTTAAATATGATTATTTTTTTATGAAAATTGTTACGAAAATAGAGTACTGAAAAAGCAATATTGGATTTCTAAAACCTTTTCCGATCTCCTTTTGGGTCTCTTGGTTTTTCAAGTTTCTCTCACCAAAAACTCTAGAATGAAGTAAGGGAACTTTTATAAGTTATGGCATGTCCGGAACCAATGTTTAAACAAACTTTCCTAAACGGGATTGGTCATCCTTTGAAAAGCTCCATACATGTTTTTAAAACCAGTACATAAGTTTTTGTAAATGTCCCTTTGAACTTTTGAAAATTTGACTTTTGTGGGATTACAAAACGTGCAGGCAGGCCTCTAGTGAGTGACGCCAATTTTTCTTGTGTAAAGGTGTGGTCACATGTAAATAAATAAACAACCTCACTTGTGTTTAAATATGATTATCATTTATGAAACTTATTACGGAAATAGAGTACCGAAAAAGTAATATTGGATTCCTAACACCTTTTTCACTCCTAATAAATTCATGAATTTATTTTTCAACTTACACAAACTATACAATCTGTAGTACATTGTAACCGGATCCCAAGACTCGTGATTTGAAAATCTAGTCGCTAGATTCTTTAGTAAAAAAAAAACTCATCATAGTCACAACTCTAACAGGCTCCAACTGGCCCTTGCTAGCTATTTTGGTGTTCTTGTAAATGACTGGCTACTTGTAGCCCATCTTTATCTATTCGTTGTGTACAACGAAACTCCCACCCTCTCTCTCCCTCCTTTCTCCACTTCTTTGTTGTCTCTTCTTCTTCCAAGAATTTTCTCTCCTCCATCCTATATACATACATTTAGCAAGAAAATTGAGCAAGATGGAGAGAATTGGAATACAAAAGCAAGCCCTAGCTTTAGTAGATTTGTATTGATTCATCGATGGAGTTCTACCCTGGAGGATCTGAGCAAGAGAAATCAAATTCTGGGCTTCTACACTCATCTTAGGTGTAGCCAATTTCTGCAAAAGGTATTGCTACACTTTTCCTCTATATATCGGTTGGGTACTTCTACTACACTCTTCTTTTTCCAAAAGGTACTACTACACTTCTACATTCGTGTTGCTCTTGTCAAAATCCTTCTTTTTTTTCCCCCAATATGCTTGATGCTATTTCTATTGCTGAATGAGAAATGTTGTTTAACTTATGCTCCAATCCCTAATTATTCTTAGCGAAATCCCAAATGTTCCTGGTATTTTTTTTAAGGTTTTTCTCATGCTTGATTCTGTTTCTATTTCTATTATTCATTTAAGGTTTTAGCTTTTTCTTTTTGGCCATTAATGTTCCCTTGGTTTGAGAAGATACAAACATATCATATTTAATGGATTTAATCAATTGCAAAAATTATGCATGTTTTGTTCCTGGGGCAATTGCAAAACAGATGAATAATGTGTATACACCTATGTTCTCTTACCTTGGTGATAGATGGGAATGGAATGACAGCTATATGCAGTTGGATTATAGCATAACTATAAGGAAATGCGTAATGAACAAACACCTTGGTAAGTTTTATTGAACACTCTTATATTTCTAGGTACACCGTTAAGAAATACCATATCCTCCCTTAAACACTAGCATAAGGCACTTAGTTGGCATTGACTAGTCATTTCTTACCAAATGCCATAGTTGAAGTATAACCCAACAAGGAAGTAACCTTCTACCATCCACTCAAATCAATACCTACCTCATCCTATCTAGATCTCACAAACATGATGTCACAATGTACTTTGGTCGCTGTTCCTTATTGGCTTAAAGACTCACAGTACACTGGCCATCATTTCCTTAGGGACCGGAGCTACTTTCGTAGGTGTCTCCGAAGTCACCCTTTAGCGTCTCCAACTCCCTTAAGCAACACAACATCCAGTGAAATCCCAAACCACAAAATCAAGCCACACCAGTCCAGCCACACCAGTCCAACCACACTAGGTTATCAATTTTCGTTAATCCTCCTCAAAAGTTTCTACCGTGTTCACTACCTATAACAAACACCCAATACCCTCCGCTGCCTTATTCAGGTGTCATTCAAGCCAGTGTCCTTAATGTAGATTCTAAGTTTTCCCGTTAAAGCCCAAATACATATATCATGTTCATTTAACTTTGATCATTTAACTCTACACACATCACAACGTTCTAACAGGATTTAATCACAACCCTCGGCAGCAGCACGGTTGAACCCAAATCCACCAACAACAACATTGAGCCAACGATACATATTAAAATCATTTCATGAATTCAGAATCTCCGATATCCATAACATGGATAATAAAAAACCTAACTCATGCCTTAAACATTTTTAGTATAGATTAACAATAATTCCAACCACATTGGTACTCGCATTTTCACAAGATTTCACAAAAATCCGTGAACATAACATCTACCTGTGGATGCTTGTGCGATGTGAGCGAGTTTAAACATAGTTGTCAACAGTCTAAAAAATGGAGCTTGAAGCATAAACACAGTCTGAAACTAATTTGCAAAACTATCTATTTTTTAATAAGTCTCTTGAATGGCCTAGAGCTCACTAATAGATTTCGGGCTCTAGAAAATTGGGTCACTGATTAGAATCTGACAAAAATAAATAGGTCACTTGAACGAGCTATTGTTTTCCATATGCTGAGTTTTAGGGTTTCTGCAAAACTGAATCAGGCAATTTATGGTACAAACATAACATGAATATCTCAAAAACTAACTACTGAAAATATCAATATTAGTGTAGTTCATGTTGTTGCCCAAACCTATTTGATCGAATATATAAAAAACACATGGAATCGATTGAAAACAACAAGAACATGATATACAAACCCCATTCATGCTTTTCTAATCATGCCTTCTACAACTATGTCTATCAACCCTAAGGTTGGTAGGTAACCATGCCTACCTCAGTCCATAGTATCAAGTAAGGATCAACCATGAATCGACAAAAATCAACCGACAACACCTCCCTCCTCAAGAACTCCCAAAACTTGCAAAAACTCTTCTGAAACCCTCTTCCAATACTCTTGAAATTATTGATTTCGTAAAGAGAAAATGTAATATGGCTACCCCTAGGTTTATATAACACCTATAACCCTTAATCGCATAATCATGGCCATCAAAATCGTAACAAAAAATCGATTTCTCCTCATCAAACCTCCATAACTCTCAGCCCTGCTGTTTCAGAATCCAAAGAGACCGCCCTCAGGTCTCTCAAGCGACCTAGTAAAAATAAAATAAAATATTCTATTTTCAAAATATTAAACAATGAGAATTAAAATTACAACATTAATGATTAAATAATTTAAAAATGAATTAAAAATTTAGGGTTATTACAAAATTAATCTAAAAAAATTAAGTACCGAAAGGGTGATATTGGGTGTCTAACACCTTCCCAACTCGTAATAATAAATCCCCAAACCCTTCTCTATTTTCGAGACCATAACTTTAAATGGAGTCAAATAAACAGAATCGAATTTCTAAATCAAAATAAAAATGTTTGTTTTCTAAAAATATCTTCTTCAAAAATGGCATTAGATGGTGACTTGATACAACCAAACTCTATGTCAAGTAGCGACTCTGATTTTTAAGCACATCCCACCTGTTAAGCTACTTTTACACTCCACCGCATTTTCAAGTCAAGAAATCATTCCGCCTTGTTTACAATTTTTTACCCCAAGGAGGGCTGTGAAATTTTTGAACGCGACACATAAAAGGGGATAATTTTAGTCTCAATTTATGAGTAATTAGTTAAAAAATCATAAATTTGAAATTTGAAAAAAATTGTCCGTTGCAGCCTGGTATCAGCTAAAACGAGCCAAAACGAGCATGAATAGATTGTAACATATCAGAATGATGGCTAGAATGACACAATGGGTGGACTTGTACTGCTAGGTGGCCGGTATAGTACGTACTAGGCGGTACGGTATGGCACGAGATAAATTACTTTGGTGGAGTTAATAAAAGTGATTTTATTGCTTCCCTTATTTGATTTTAAATTTTATTGTGCTTCTGGTGAAGTCTTGAAGTACGAGATTGAACCGCACATCCAACTTTCAACAAAACACATTCCAACACTTATCATTTTATTTGTTTTTATCTTAAAATTTCTTATCAACTGTCGATTGAGTGCATTTTCCGGGGTAACAGGTTCCCGATGGTAAGGTTATTAGAAGACACGTAATGCTCCGATTTCTCGAAACCTTATTTTAATCCTTTAAATCTTATTTTATTATGTACAACAAGAATTAAAGAAAATCTCACCTTAGTTGTTGTCGACAAATAGTAAAATGAAATTCTTAAGAGTGGAAAATAAAATGCTGAAAATACCCTTTTGAGTTTACAACGGTATTTTTAAGATAAATTAACAGAGCAACTAGGGGTAAAATAGCCATGTGTTGAATTCTTCGTCCGTGACAACTGACTCCTCTTGCTTAATCGGAACTCTGTCTACTCATCTCTATCTGACATGAAATGCCAGAGGCAAAGAAGTCGCTCCAATGAGTAATGAAACTCAGTTGGAAAAAATAATCTAAAACCAAATCTAGAGAAAGCATGCTTGTACAATAGGGTATATGTATGAACAATATAAATGACAACAGAATAAACTACAAACTGAATAATAGAAGATAAACACATAAGTATGTTATGAATTCGTTGTTTAAGTTTATAGGAATCTCACCTTGGGAAATTGCATCCCCCCCTTAGACACCAGCATAGAGCACTTAGTTAATATTGACCAGTCCTTATCTACCATGGGCTTGTAATTTGAGGTTATATACTTGCTTTGAATGCTGACCCAATAAGGAAGGGACCTTCTACCGTCTATTAAAGTCAATATCTACTTCAACCTATCTAGATCCCATGAATGTGGTGTCACTAGGTCAAATACCAATGAACCTTAACCACTTTCCCTTTATCGGCTCAAAGACGCCCAAGACACTGGACATCACCCTCTCGGGGTCCAGAGTTGCCCTCGCAGACATCCCCGAAGTCACCCTCAACCATCTTTAACAACTCCTAGTTGGGGTCCTTATAATGGGACGACGCCCAACAATCAAACATGCATGGGACGACACCCAGATATCAGCAACACTGCCACGACAGGCTATCCAGACCAGTTTTACATCTTTCCATTAATATATACTTACTTGTCTCTACACAATTCCATCGTATTATAATGTACACTCGACACAGTGTCCCAAATGTTACTTCTAGATTTTTCCCAAAAATCACGTAAACACAAATATCTCCATTTTAACGAAAGTCGGGAAGCACAACGGCCATACCCAGAGTATCCAACATTTCTAATATTTCGATCAGAATTTCAACAACAACCAAATTATACATAACTTCACCAACATCAATGACAACAATGCTAATAATATTATATCATTAACAGAATAAGCATGTATTAACTTGGAACTTTATAAAGGTAATAATAATAAATTTATTTTTTTAGATATTCATGTTTAATTTTGTATTTGCATTTATTTGAACATTTTAGATTATATAATATTTATGTTGAGATCGTGAGGTTACATGAGTTAACATGGAGCGAGAACCATAGTATTATTATTTTATATTTATTTTTTATTTTCTCCTTCAATGTTCAGACGTTGGGAACTTGAGGGTATGGAAAATCAATTTTTTTTTAGGAATTAAGGTGTTGTTATGGGTTTTAAGAGGCGAAATTAACCATGGGATTATTGGAATTGGTTTCCAAGGGGTTATAGAGAAATGGTCAACACTATTCCTCATTCTTCATGCCATACTCTTCCATTAGCAAACCAGAATACAGGGAGTTGTGAGAGTAAGAGAGATGAAGTTCTGTCGATTTCACTCTGGCGTTTCAAACGCGTTCCTATTTCTTCTTTATTCTTCACAATCAGTTGGAATCGACAGATTGGAGAGTGAGGGGTAGAACTTTCAGAGGAAGGGAGGTCACTATTATAACCAAATTCATTGCCGATTCAACCTTGTTTTTCGCCAATCACACATTCGAGGTAGGTTTGATTATCTCCGAACCCTAGGCACTTGTTTTTGGTGTCAATTGAATGTCTAGGGTGTTTTAGTAGGGTTGTAGAATCGACTACATCCAACCCTTGGCAACAAGTTTTTAGTTTCACTTTCATGATCTAAGTGTTTAATTTGAAACCAAACAAACCTAGAACCCAAAATAGCCATGGTTTTGGCCCGGGTGCTGATTCTCTGATTATTTTTCTATTATTATTATCATTATTGTTCTATTATTATTATCATTATTGTTGTTGTTGTTGTTTTTGGGTTTCAACCACTGATTATAAATGACCCCCAGAATTTGTTCACTTGCATAATCATCCACGTGAAAAACCATTATTGTCCTTGGATCCCTGGTTCCGAGAAGGCTAGATTACCACTCGAAATATGTAAAGTTGCATTGCTTCAATCATGATAATGTCATGCGATGATTTATGAACGTAGTTGCTACTAGATTAACTCTAATTAGTCGGTACTCACTTTGTATTGAAAATTCAGAACAATGGAAATATGAATATGCTTACCATGTTTTAGACATTATGCTACTACATACCATGTTCTAGACTTTATGCTACCACATACCATGTTTTAGCCATTACGCTACCATACAACATATCATTATTTAGGCATTGTGCTATCAACAAATTGACTGGATTAGCGATTGAGATTATGTGGTTTATTTGAAATCGTCGGAAGCACAAAAAAAAAAAAAACAGAAAAGAAATAATGTTGACGAAACATAGCAAACTAGAATTAAAGGCCGTCATGCCAATGTGTTATTCCGGGTTCAATTTCTGTGTTGTTCCGGGTTAGATTTCCGAGGTGATATTGGTGGTTCGATTCCTCTTTTTACTTATTGATCCAGGTTAGATTCCTGAGGTGATATTGGTGATCTGATTATCCTTTTTACTTATTGATCTGGGTTAGATTTCTGAGGCGAGTAATGGGGTTTGATTCTCACATGCATACTCCTTGGATTTGATTCCCATTGGCCATTGTGTCGTGACGCCGGGCATCGTTCCGATCATAAGAAGGAAATAATGAACTAAATACACTTAATGTTACTTTATAACTTCTGATATATCTGCATCTATTATTTAGATTATGTTGTTTATGCTTCCATTCATGATTCAAGGTTTCATGCTATATCATCTCTTGTTTGTACTTTTACCTTTGGGTTTGGTTTTTGGGTAACCCTTTCTACCGAATTTTATAAACTCATTGGTTCAACTTCTCTCCCCTAATGTTCCATTCTAGATGTAGGTGAGCTGAAGGAGAATCCGATAGAGCAGATGGAGCCAGAGGCCACCGACGGGGAAACCTTCACCTGGTTAACTTACCCCTAATTACTCTCCTGTTTTAAATTTATTTTGGAATAAACGATGTAAATTAACCCAGAAGGGTACTTCAGTCAGTTCACTTTCATACTTTGTATTTATTTAAGTTTTAGTTGCAATAAAAGATTTTTCTTTTTAATAATCGTTTTGAAAAATAAAATAATATTAAAATGATTTAAGTTAACGCTGTCTATTTTTAGTGCGTTATAAAGCAAAACTATATATTATGGTCTCTTTTGACGAGTCTACTCACATGACATCCCACAGGGACCCATGGATTCAAAGGAATGTCAGTGTATAGCTATGCAAAGTGTTCATGGATTCTGGGTGTGCTTATAGTCTTAAACTAGTATTCGAAAAGTTGGACTATACACTACAAGAAAAAGTAGAATTGCCGACCACAAATGCCGACCAAAATAAATTTGGTCGCCAACAAGCTTACTTTTCCAGACTAAATACTTTTGGTCAGCTAAAATAGGCACCACTACCGACCAAATTCCTATTTAGTCGGCCATTGTTCTCACGCCATTTTGGAAGAAACTGCCGCCAATTTTTATACACCATTGCCGACCACATCTTTGGTCGGCGTTAGTGTTACACCTTGGCCGACCAAATGGTTGGTTGCTAATAGTGTGACTTTCTCCGACACACTCCAATTTCGTCAGCAATTGTACTGGCGCCATTTTGGGAAAAATTGCCGCCATTTTTATACACTTTTGCCGACTGAATAGTTAGTTGGCGTTGGAGTTACACCTTTGCCGACCAAAGTGTTGGTAGCCAATAGGGTAACGTTCTCCGACAAACTCTGAGTTAGTCGACAATTGTACTGGTGCCATTTTGGGGAAAATTGCCGCCAATTTTTTGACATGTTTGCCAACCAAATATTTAGTCGGCATTGGTGCTACACCTTGGGCGACCAAATGGTTGGTCGGCATTGGTGTAACACTGGTGCCGACCAAATATTTGGTCGGCCATAGTGTGACTTTCTCCGACTAACTCCGACTTAGTCGGCCATTATACTAGCACCATTTTGGGAGAAATTGCCGCGAATTTTTTCCCGCTATTGCCGACCAAATATTTAGTTGGCGTTGGTGTTATACTGTTGCTGACTAAATATTTGGTCGGCAATAGTATGACTTGCCCCGACTAATTTGATTTACTTGGCAATTGTACTCCCGCCATTTTGGGGGAGGAGAGTGCTAATTTTTTGACATCATTGTCAGCTAAACGATTTGGTCAACATTGGTGTTCCTACCGCCTCTGTACGCGATGTGCTTCTCCCTCCACCGCTGGTAACGACCCTTCGCCGAGGTCCCATAAATCTTATACCCTAACCCTAGACACTAAACTCTAAACCGTACACCCTAAATCGTAGAACCTAAATCCTATCTCGTAAACCCTATACCCTAAATCCTAGATCATAAAATCCAAAACTCAAAACCCTAAACCTTCAATTCTAAAATCGAATCATGACTACCAAAATTCTAATACCCTAAGCTCTAAGCCCTAAGCCCTAAACATATTATGGTTTTTAATTTTCTAGTCAAGTCCTGGTTGCGTTTTTTGGTTTATGAATCCTATCTATGCGACAATCTATTAGGATCCCTTTTGGTTTTCGAAAATCAATCCATTTTAGAATCCAAAAATAGTAGTTGCCTCCTAGTATGCTCTGTATATCTATCTTGTTCTTCTCTGATTAATCTTTGTATGTTTCATTCGAAGATTAATAAATTACTTTTTTTTGCCTATTAAAAAAATCATAAAATAAAATTACCTTTGGTAATTTATATGTATATATATTTCTGTGTTTGTATGTGTATATATAATTTTAATCTCAATAACCTCTTAAAACGTAATCATTTATTTAGAGTAGGATCTAGAAAACATAAATTATGTATGGTTCCAACATTATCACTTGGGGCCCCATATTTTGCTATTAGCAATAAGTAGAGCAAGGAATGGTGCAAGGAAACATGTGGCGTGGTGGGGCCACCACTTTTTTGTGCCTTTGAAATTTTTTTTACCCTTCTTCTCTCTCTCTCTCTGTCTAAAAAGATTAATAATAAATGTGATTTCTTTGAAATATTTTTTTATCGTTATTTATTTTTTCCAATTTGGTTAGCTTTGCATTAAATACTTAAAATTATTGATTCGTCTCGACGAAAGCAAAAAAATTAAGATAAAAAACTTAAATTATTTCCCTACAAATAAAAATAATCTAAAATAGATAGATTTTTTAAATTTATCGTTTACTTAAAAAATTATTTCGGAATTAACCATGAGCTCGAAATATTTACGTTAAGAAAGTATTTCGAAATATTTTTTAACAATCCTTTATCAAAATATTTCGGTAGTTATAAAAAAGTACTTTTTCTAACAACCCTTTATCAAAAAGTATTTCGAAATATTTTGATAATATTTTTTAACAACCCTTTATCAAAATATGTCGGTCGTGTTAAAAAAGTACTTTTTTTAACAATCCTTTATCAAAATATTTCGAGCTTACGGTTAATCCCGAAATAATTTTTTAAGTAAACGATAAATTTTTAGTATTTTTTCAGGAATAAAATTTGAAAAGCACGACCGAAAGAGTTTCGAATGAGCGATGTTGGTCAACTTTGGAAAAACAAAAAGTGAGCTCG